>PRKT01000371.1:124464-138393 GCA_003671525.1 Saccostrea glomerata | reverse complement strand
GAAAAGAAACTTTTTAGTATACAGTGGGATATGTAATTTTCAAAGTGTGCATCAAATCAAATATCGGTGACATTCTAGTGTATATGAAGCAGAGGGGTTTACAAAAACTCAAAAATTAACTGCGGACTAAAAAAATGTTACGAGTATAGTTCGAATTTCCTCGACAATATGTTATATTGAAAATATACAGTATCCTTGACCCAAGTGCCTATGGTGTGTTTGTGTGCACATTAATACTTTAACTACACCTCTATATTTGTACTATATTTAATGCAGGACACATCGCGTATAGTTTGACCTTACCTTGACATTGGCTACCCGTAGTACCTGGTGGGCAGTCACACACTTTCTGTCCCCCCTTTTCAACACATGTTCCCCCATTGCAGTCACTGTTCCTTTCACATAGATCTGGGAGTACAAGAGAAACATTATTGGTCAAAATAAGCATTTATCTCAAATAAATGTGATTCAAGGAAGGTGGGTTCATATATCAAGTGTACTTTTAAGAAAGAGGGAAAGGCAAAACGAAATATATTCATATTTCCGGACTTAGCTAACAGGCTTTTACGACTACTAACATGAATACTTGATGCACATCTATGACACTATAATTACATTGTAATATATGTTTCTTTTAACTTGCCGTCAATCTTGTATGCTAGACTTATTCTATAATGCAAATAATTAGATTAGAATTAATCAGAATCTAGGTTATTTTAATTCTTTTTATCTGAAATGGCTAGCTTTAAAAAAGTACTTATTAATATTGCATTACAGGAAAAGATTCTCTCTTTTTTAAAATTAAGCTAATAATAAAATAGAAGTAACATGTACGAAACCAAATTATAATTTATCTTTATTTATAAGTAAATAAATTTAAAAATAAAAATAAAAAAAATAACTCTCCATGCGGGGATCTAGTCTAAAACTTCTTTATTCCTGATTGCTTTAGAATGATAACGAATACTACTGAGCAATCCCCGCTACACAAAAGATAAACATTTTGCAACGTCATTGACACACCTAGCTACAAACTGTGGCTCTCCAAAAAAACATTGACAAACCGGAGAGCTTCGTACAGAAATTCATTTCTACTAACCGTATGTTTCCAACTTGCGACTATTTTCAAAACAAAAAAAAATCCTTATAACCACTGCAAATAGCCCTCCCAAACTTGAAACGTAACGGAAACCATCGAAAATTCGGCTATGTACACTGTCATTTTGAACAACAAGATAATTCGGTCCATCGCACTTCGTGTCGATTTAAAATATTATAGTAAAAGTAATAGGGGTGAAAGGAATATTTTGAAGTCAAGCTTTTGTACAGTTGAGGTAAGAATTTGTAGAAATCAATCCAACAGAATGAGCGCACCTTTTATGCGCAATAAATATATTATTATTATTATTTATTATTTTATTAATTTATAAAGTGCAAAATCACATATAGTTACTATGCGCTTTACAATGGTTTTGCTAACATTAATAACAATATATCAATAAAAACCGATAAAATTGTTATGGAAAGTTAATAATCGATAAAACAAAGAAAGACCTTATATAAAACATGGTAGTAAGATGAAATTGGTTTTTTCTATGGATGGTACCGTAGCTCTTTGGTCGTCCATTCCATTTGTTCAGACCAGCGAGCTACAAAGCTAGAGATCTGCAGTTATATTACAACAGGCACGTAATATGCGTAGGAGGGGGAGGAGGGGCGGAGAGGGGGGGGGCAGAAGGCCCTCATGGACCACGTTTTCTAAGTTACGTATTTTCTTATAGTATATTAACCTTTAGATGCCGCCCCCACTTTTGTTTCTTTTTGCGGTTTTAAGGAACACTGACAAATTGCAGGATCTTGACAGTAAATTTCTTTTGGCTTTTCAGATTATTTTGAAAAGTTGCCCTTACCCCTCCTTTTTAGCTCACCAGAGCCAAAGGCTCAAGTGAGCTTTTCTGATCAAAATTTGTCCGTTGTCTGTCGTGATCTTTTCACATTTTCATCTTCTTCTCAAGAACCACTGGGCCAATTTCAACCAGACTTGCCACAAAGTATCTTTTGTAAAGGGAATTCAAGTTTGTTCAAATGAAGGGCCACGCCCTTATTCATGGGGAAATAATTCAGAAATAGTTAAAATTTGGTTGTATGTTTTAAAAATCTTCTTCTCAAGAATCACTATGCCAGGAAAGATGAAACGTATCGGGAAGCATCCTCAGGTAGAGTAGATTCAAATTTGTTCAAGTCATGACCCCCGGGGTACGGGTGGGGCCACAATGGCCGTTTACATATGAATAAATATTGAATTCTCTAAAAATCTTCTCAAGAATAGCAAAGTCATTAATCATCACGTTTATATGAAAGCATCATCAGGTAGAGTAGATTCAGGTTTGTTCAAATCATGACCCCCGGGGATAGAGCGGGTCCACAATGGCCCGATCAAAATTTTACATAGAAATATATAGGGAATTCTTTAAAAATCTTCTTCTCAAGAATAGCAAAGGCATGAATGATCATATTTATATGGAAGCATCCTTAGGTAGTGTATATTCAAGTTTGTTCAAATCATGACCACTGGGGGTAGGGCAGGGCCATAACATGGAATCCAAGTTTTACATAGAAATATGCAGAAAATTTCAAGTCATGACCCATGGGGTTAGGTGTTGCCAGGTGTTGTAAGTTCAAATGTAAAGGGCAATAAAGCCACAGGTAGTCAAAGAAATATGCAGGCATCCTTAGTTAGTGTAGATCCAAGTTTGTTTAAATCATACCCTCTGCCCTTTAATAATTGGTTGAGACTACTTTTTGGTGTAAACCTTTCAATAAAAAACTGATATCTGCTTTCTTTCCAAGCTACAGTGTTCAGGTGAGCGATGTGACCCATTGGCCTCTTGTTTTAACTTGTCCTCTTGTTTTCGGAAATTGAAACCATTGCTACAATCCTGCATACTGAAAAATTGATTTTTATCTTTGGGCCTTCTCTTCAATTTTTACAAACGTTTTGTTGCTTTTTTAAATTTAGAATTCACATAAACGTTGTAAAATCGTGGAGATGTGACATAAAGATGGCAATTCCTTTTATCATAGAATGTATTATAAAATGCAATTAAAATAAATTTTCGATTTGTTTTTTATTGAATGCACACTCGTTCTTCTTCCAAAATCAACATCATCAAAACGAACGACTTTTTAATTCTATACAACTAATAATAACCACAATAATAGATGGACATGCTTTTGACATCATAAGAAAACTGCGTTTTGAAATTAAAAAATGTGATTAACATCATCAATTTTTTATTGGAGATAATTTTCAGAAATCTGTTGAAATTTTCATGGGTACTAATGGTGTCCTATTTTTAGTTGAAATGTTTTTTGTATTCAATTTAGCAGATTTTTATTCATAGACTTCTATATAAAAAGAAAAATTATCTTGCTGTGGCCTTCTTTTCGACACTTTGATATATTGAATACATTAAAATAGATCAATTAATAATATCCATTTTAATTTCTACATTGATTCGATATATTCTACATCTAGTATTCTTTGAATGTGATATTTACGAAACAACAACGGTTTCATAACGGTTGTATAACGCTGATGGCAAACTATCAAGCAGATTTTATGATAATCGTGATGAGTTCTGCTTTCTTATCCCTTATTTATGTAGCAATGTTTCCTTGTCACCTGTAATTGGAGTTTAAATCTCCCAGTTGAGTCGGTACTCAATAGCATGTTTTTTGTAAGCATTTTTAAAAAAAAAAAGTTTTAAAGTATTTACAAAAAGATTGTTGCAAGGATTAAAAAAGCTTCGTTAAGCAATCAAAATTTTGCAAATTTTATTGTCGATACAATGACTTTGATAGCGAATAAATCAATCATTTGTCGTTAAGTGGTGATATTCATTAGTCTTACAATGTGGATTTTCTCCTTTAATCGATAACTACAGCTGTATATGTCCCCCCCCCTTTTCACTACCGATAATTACATTTTATTTTTGGCCAATAGCATATTATAAATTGGATACATGTAGATCTGAATAAATAAAAGTGAATTTCTTATACTATTAATCAGAACTGTATACATAATGAAAAAATATATATTCTGTAATTAAAAGCTTTATTTGAATTAGTAAAAAAATTGAGATCGGTGCATTCATTTGCAAAACTATATAAAAAAAAATCTTTTACCCATGCATCTTGGTCCAAAAAAACCCCCGTGACAGAAGCAGACAGGGTAGTCAAAAATATCCTCAGGAATTTTACATTTTCCACGTGGTCCACATTCGTCTTCTCTCTCTACCAGGGAACAGGCACCCACTACAAATAGGAAACGTTATTCACAGCATTAATGAATTACAGCAAATTTGAACAAAATTGGATACAACTCCTTGAATTAAAGTTCATACAGCTACTAAGACGGAAATATCTGACAGCTTAGTTCTTTAAAACGTATTACATGTGCACTATAAGTATCGGATGTAGGAGCGACCGATCTATTTAAACTTGTATTACATTGGAAAATGGGGCGTTATTTTTTTTCTTACCCCGATGAAATAATTTTTAATTAATATTGATAATCAACATAAAAATCAGGAATAAAAGTTTTAAAAATTCGCTCTATACTTCGTCCTTATTGTTTTTATTAGGTGTAAATTGATAAGCATTTTTCAACAGATATTCATTAATGTATGATTTAATAAAAAGTTGTTTGCATGAAATGCCGCGAAATGGGATTTCGGTTTATATGGTCTCCTCAAAAGAGTTCATCTCCAAATGCATCCCGCAGGATCCAAACCTGCGACGTAAGGATCAACTCCTTACTTTGAATCTCTAGAGCAAACTATTTTAACAACTGCGCCACGCGAGTGACACTTAATGTTTGTGATTTTGATTTGATTCTAATGTAATTAAAAATCAGAGATTATTTAACAAGAAAAAAAAAACAGTTGCAATCATGAGGAACTATCTTTCTCACAGATCGATCATTTGGATTATTATACCACTGTGTCGGTATTCATTCATTTTTATTGTTTTAATTATATAATAAAATCAAATGACACATTTTATAAGGTACTACTGCAATACATTTTAATTTTTTATGCAGACATTGTTGAAATGCATTTTTCAAGTTCAGATCTAGTGTTGTGCACGTCACGAACTGAATAATGCTGATAAATTCATGAAATTAAGGATGCAATATTAATATCATTTGAAATCGTGAAATCGAAAATCAAAAAATTTTAATAGCATTTAAATGCTATCATTTTTTCCTCTACCAACGTAAAAAAAATGAGTTGCATGTATCTGGTCTGACAAATAAATGTCTGACAGTGATTTTTTTCCGTAGTATTTTTTTTTAATACGAAACGTTGTATTATCTCTTTATTGCTGAAACAAATGGAAAGAAGTTGGGTAAAACCTTTCTGACGCTACATGTATTTCACAGCTTCTAATTCTGACAGCAGACAAAAGCGCTATTTTAAATTATTAATTCCAACCCCTTCCCAAGATTTTCCTAAATCTTCGCATTCCTTTAAATGATTATGGCCATCGAACCACTTGGGATATAAAGGAGAGTATGAACTAAACTTACATTTCAAAAAGTGTACTACATGTATACTAATATTCAGAATCAATTTTTAACAGCACTGGCGAATTTAAATGGAGCATACGTTCCCCCTTCTTGTGTCCAAAATATACGTAAGATTTAATAATCTATTTTTTGTATAAAAAAGAGTCCTAATTTGCCAACAGTGAACTTACGGCTTTTTGAGGAATCAGAGTACAGTGGAGCCTCATTTATCCGGACGCTTTGGTTCCATATCAATTTGTCCGGATATGTGAAGCGTCTGGATATCTGAATTACCAGTAAAACAAGACAAAATAGCGTTTACAAATTCCGTTCTGATGAAAAGTTGTCCGAATACTGAAGCATCAGGATATCTGGCGTCCGGATATCTGAAGGTTCACTGTATCCGATTGTGCCATTAGTGATCGTCAAAATGCGTATATTTTTGATGTTTTAGTAAACTTGATCTGAACAATAATTATTCCGTATAATAAATTTCGCTTCATTTCAATAATATTAGTGCAGTGATTTGATGACTTTTTTGCCATTAATGCAATTTTACACTGCATAAAGAAAAGAAAATGATTGCAAGCTCATGATAAATCCTTAAAAAGAATAGATTAGTTATGCAAAGAAATACTCATAATGACTTACATATCGGAGCTGACTTGGATGTAATTATGGTTCTTCGGATTGGGATCGTGAGTTTGTTGGTCATTTTAATGTTGTTTGAATGTTAATTGCTGTTAGAATACCATGCAGTTTATATAATTAACCGACTTTCCTGTTTTTCTTGAATGAAAATTAAATCACCAGCGAGAACTCCGAATTTGTACGTTTGTTTTTTTCGTAGTTACATGTATATGTCTAATGAATGACTAAACAAACTTTGTGAATCAAGTGATATATTTCAGACTTAGTTTTAATTGTAGTGACAACAAAGAATGAGTGTATGTGAAATCTGCTTTAGAAAAAATGAGTGATCCTAAGACATGATGTCGTATTCTTAAGTTTTTTCCAGTCTACATTGAAACAATAAACATCAAAATAATATGTATAAACATGCGGAGATTTTTAAAAGCAAGAAACAGAGGCAAATAAGTGCATGTAGGCAACACCTATAAGCCACGCAATTCTTAATTTTTAGGACCGGACACAGTGCTGTGGGTTTTTTTTCTCTTTAATTTTGAATAAGTTATTACTTATTGATATAATTGTTTTTTCAGCAGTGTATATCGGCGGTTTTATAACGTATTGGTGTAAATCACGCCTTCATCAGGGATTCTGCCGAAATTTCTATTGTGGCAAAATAGCATTTGTAAGCAAATCACCAATACCTTTATGCTTAGCGTATGCAATCATAATTTCATGAATTTAAAATGAAGTAAATTGATTTCTGTTAAATCGAATCGAATGAAACATCACATATCAACAAAACAAATATTTTTACATATCATATTATTCTTATTTTAAATTTCTAGTGAGTAATGTAACGAAGATAAACATCGTCAACCCTCGAATTATATTCAGATTAGAATGTTAAAAAACAAAACCCTTTCACAACTAACGTCATTCCGCACTTAGTGTTGTATTCAGAGTTTAACAAATTGAACGCACCCCTGATACGTGCACAGCTTTTGTATACAAGGCACGAGTTCTGTTATTGATAAGGTTTACGATTCACCAGATGTTTTCAATTGTTAAAATCTGCTCACCACAGCTGCACTGACTGACAATATACTGTGTGTATGTTTTGTTTTCCAACATTTCTCCTCTGGATTTTCTGGATTTGAAGTTTAAATAGCTTTAAGATAAAATACGACTTTTGATATATTTTCATGTGAAATGCTATTACAATACATGTATATACATGTAAGTCGTGACATTACACAGAAAGTCTGAGACGTATACGGATTGGAGAAACATTTAAATTATGTTAACAAATCTTTCATTATGATGAATACACTTAATTCAGAGACATTTCATTCATAAAGAAGTAATTACCGAATTGTCCAAAGTTTATGGACACATTTCATATGCAGGATATTACTGTAAACCAACTTTTATTCGCAACGACTTTATTTTGCGATTTATAGGGGACATACTAGTTCACGACGATTAATTTTCGCGATCAAACCTTTTTGGATTTGCAGTCAATAGGCATAGAGACTTACAGGACCAGTTCGCGACGAGGACGCTCTCGCGAAATTCGCGAAAATTTTTCACCCGCGAATAAAAGTTGGTTTACAGTAATCAATGACATTAAATGACACCCTTACGAAAAAGGGGAATCCGGTAGGTGACATGTTTATGAAATGCAATACTCTCAGAATGTTCTTTTTAATTTATCATTTCGAAATATAACATGTAGATAAAACACGTTCCTCGATGATGGTTTTTGCTATCCGGATACAGCTGAGGTGGCAGCTGCAGCTCCCAGGAGGGCTAGTAGTCCGATACCTCCCCCAATAGCTAAAACCACGCCCCCTAGTCGGCTTCTCCTTGTTGTCGTCATGGATGTAGTCACTGTCGTTGTTGTTGTAACTGATCAAAAAATAATAGAAGGATTTAAAATATCATATTTTTAGAAAAAAATTATTTTTATCTTTAAATTTATTTACATAATTGAATACATAGTCACATACTGTGTAATCACTAATTTTGCGGGGGGTAATTTTCTTTTTTTATTTTTGATATGTGAAGAGGCCCGCGATTTCATGTTCACCGCCACGAAATGAAAATTGTTACATATATAACTACTCAAATCTTTCACATTCACGAAATATAATCCCCACAAACTAATAGTTTTTTGGCAAAGAACACAAAAAATGACCCATCGAAAATATGTGACTTTACAGGATTTCATGTTTTTTCGTTATTTTTTTTTCTGGACAAGAACCCTACATTTATTTTCGAGATATGACACTAGTATTTGTTTTTTCTTCTATCGCCCTCGTGGCACAATGGTAAGAGCGTCTGCTCTAGAGTTCCGGAGTAAGAAGTTGATACTTATGTCGCGGGTCCGAATCCCATTGTGGGACGTGGAAATTGGTCTATTGGATGAGAGCTCTCCACCGGCAAATGGTGAAGTCTATCTCTCTATCAATCTGTCTATCTGATTGTCTGCTATCTAGAAAATATACAGTATCCTTGACCCAAGCGCCTATGGTTTGTTTCTGTGCACATTTAACTACACCTCTATTTTTGTACTATATTTAATGCAGGATACATCGCGTATAGTTTGACCTTACCTTGACATTGGCTACCCGTAGTACCTGGTGGGCAGTCACATACTTTCTTTCCATTTTGTTCAACACATGTTCCCCCATTGCAGTCACTATTCCTTTCACATAGATCTGGAAGTAAAAGAGAAACATTATTGGTCAAAATAAGCATTTATCTTTGTTATAATGCTGTTTTTTGTCAATCTCAAATAAATGTGATTCAAGGAAGGTGGGTTCATATATCAAATGTACTTTTAAGAAAGAGGGAAAGGCAAAACGAAATATATTCATATTTCCGGACTTAGCTAACAGGCTTTTACGACTACTAACATGAATACTTGATGCACATCTATGACACTATAATAACATTGTAATATATGTTTCATTAAACTTGGCGTCAATCTTCTATGCTAGACTTATTCTATTATGCAAATAATTAGATTAGAATTAATCAGAATCTTGGTTATTTTAATTCTTTTTTTCTGAAATGGCTAGCTTTAAAAAAGTACTTGTATCTCCTTTTGTTATTAATATTGCATACAGGAAAAGATTCTCTTTTTTTAAATTAAGCTAATAATAAAATAGAAGTAACATGTGCAAAACCAAATTATAATTTATTTTTATTTATCAGTAAAAGAATATAAAAGTAAAAATAAAAAATAACTCTCAGTTCGGGGATCTAGTCTAAAACTCTGTATTCCTGATTGCTTTGGACTGGTAACGGATACTACTGAGCAATCCCCGCTACACAAAAGATAAACATTTTGCAACGTCTTTGACACACCTAGCTACAGAACTGTAGCTCTCCAAAGAAATATTGACAAACCGGAGAGCTTCGTACAGAAATTAATTTCTACTAACCGTATGCTTCCAACTTGCGACTTTTTTCAAAACAAAAAAAATCCTTATAACCACTGCAAATAGCCCTCCCAAATTTGAAACACTGTCATTTTGTACAACAAGATAATTCGGTCCAACGCACTTCGTGTAGATTTAAAATATTATAGGAAAAGTTATAGGGGTGAAAGGAATATTTTGAAGTCAAGCTTTTGTACAGTTGAGGTAAGAATTTGGAGAAATCAATCCAACAGAATGAGCGCAACTTTTTATGCGCAATGAATATATTATTATTATTATTTATTATTTTATTAATTTATAAAATGCAAAATCACATATAGTTACTATGCGCTTTACAATGGTTTTCCTAACATTAATAACAATATATCAATAAAAACTGATAAAATTGTTATGGAAAGTTAATAATCGATAAAACAAAGAAAGACTTATATAAAACATGGTAGTAAGATGAAATTGGTTTTTTCTATGGTTGGTACTGTAGCTCTTTGGTCGTCCATTCCAGTTGTTCAGACCAGCGAGCTACAAAACTAGAGATCTGCAGTTATGTTACAACAGGCACGTAATATGCGTAGGAGAGGGCGGAGAGAGGGGGGGTATGGGCAGAAGGCCCTCATGGACCACGTTTTCTAAGTTACGTATTTTCTTATAGTATATTAACCTTTAGATGCCGCCCCCACTTTTGTTTCTTTTTGCGGTTTTGAGGAACACTGACAAATTCCAGGATCTTGACAGTAGATTTCTTTTGGCTTTTCAGATTATTTTGAAAAGTTGCCCTTACCCCTCCTTTTAAGCTCACCTGAGCCAAAGGCTCAAGTGAGCTTTTCTTATCAAAATTTGTCCGTTGTCTGTCGTCGTTGTTGTCGTCGTTAACTTTTCACATTTTCAATTCTTCTCAAGAACCACTGAGCCAATTTCAACCAAACTTGCCACAAAGTATGTTTTGTAAAGGGAATTCAAGTTTGTTCAAATGAAGGGCCATGCCCTTATTCATGGGGAAATAATTCAGAAATAGTTAAAATTTGGTTGTATGTTTTAAAAATCTTCTTCTCAAGAATCACTATGCCAGGAAAGATGAAACGTATCGGGAAGCATTCTCAGGTAGAGTAGATTCAAATTTGTTCAAGTCATGACCCCCAGGGTACGGGTTGGGCCACAATGGCCGTTTACATATGAATATATATTGAATTTTCTAGGGAATTCTTTAAAAATCTTCTTCTAAAGAATAGCAAAGGCATGAATGATCATATTTATATGGAAGCATTCTTAGGTAGTGTATATTCAAGGTTGTTCAAATCATGACCCCTGGGGGTAGGGCAGGGCCACAACATTGAATCCAAGTTTTACATAGAAATATGGAGAAAAATTCAAGTCATGACCCATGGGGGTAGGTGTTGCCAGGTGTTGTAAGTTCAAATGTAAAGGGCAATAAAGCCACAGGTAGTCAAAGAAATATGCAGGCATCCTTAGTTAGTGTAGATTCAAGTTTGTTTAAATCATACCTTCTTCCCTTTAATAATTGGTTGAGACCACTTTTTGGTGTAAACTTTTCAATAAAAAACTGATATCTGCTTTTTTCCAAGCTACATTGTTCAGGTGAGCGATGTGGCCCATGGGCCTCTTGTTTTAACTTGTCATCTTGTTTTCGGAAATTGAAACCATTGCTACAATCCTGCATACTGAAATTTAAATGATTTTTATCTTTTGGCCTTCTCTTCAATTTTTACAAACGTTTTGTCGCTTTTTTTAAAATCAGAATTCACATAAACATTGTAAAATCGTGGAGATGTGACATAAAGATAGCAATTCCTTTTATCATAGAATGTATTATAAAATGCAATTAAAATAAATTTTTGAATTTTTTTTTATTGAATGCACACTCGTTCTTCTTCCAAACTCAATATCATCAAATCAAATGATTTTTTAATTCTATACAACTAATAATAACCACAATAATAGATGGACATGCTTTTGAAATCATCAGAAAACTGCTTTTTGAAATTAAAAAATGTGATTAACATCATCCATTTTTTATTGGAGATAATTTTCAGAAGTCTGTTGAAATTCTCATGGGTACTAATGGTGTCCTATTTTTAGTTGAAATGTTTTTGTATTCAATTTAGCAGATTTTTATTCATAGACTTCTATATAAAAAGAAAAATTATCTTGCTGTGGCCTTCTTTTCGACACTTTGATATATTGAATACATTAAAATAGATCAATTAATAATATCCATTTTAATTTCTACATTGATTCGATATATTCTACGTCTAGTATTCTTTGAATGTGATATTTACGAAACAACGGTTTCATACATGTATAACGCTGATGGCAAACTATCAAGCAGATTTTATGATAATCGTGATGAGTTCTGCTTTCTTATCCCTTATTTATGTAGCAATGTTTCCTTGTCACCTGTAATTGGAGTTTAAATCTCCCAGTTGAGTCGGTACTCAATAGCATGTTTTTTTTGTAAGCATTTAAAAAAAAAAAGTTTTAAAGGTATTTACAAAAAGATTGATGCAAGGATTTAAAAAAGCTTCGTTAAGAAATCAAAATTTCGCAAATTTTATTGTCGATACAATGACTTTGATAGCGAATAAATCAGTCATTTGTCGTTAAGTGGTGATATTCATTAGTCTTACAATGTGGATTTTCTCCTTTGATCGATAACTACAGCTGTATATGCCCCCCCCCCCCTTCACTACCGATAATTACATTTTTTTTGGCCAATAATTTTTTTTGAATAAATAAAAGTGAATTTGTAATACTATTAATCAGAACTGTATACATAATGAAAAAATATATATTCTGTAATTAAAAACTTTATTTTAATTAATAAAAAATTGAGATCGGTGCATTCATTTGAAAAACTATTTTTTTTTAATCTTTTACCCATGCATCTTGGTCCAAAAAAACCCCCGTGACAGAAGCAGACAGGGTAGTCAAAAAAATCCTCAGGAATTTTACATTCTCCACGTGGTCCACATTCATCTTCTCTCTCTACCAGGGAACAGGCACCCACTACAAATAGGAAACGTTATTCACAGAATTAATGAATTACAGCAAATTTGAACAAAATTGGATACAACTCCTTGAATTAAAGTTCATACAGCTACTAAGACGGAAATATCTGACAGCTTAGTTCTTGAAAACGTATTACATGTACACTGTTAACTATCGGATGCAGAAGCGACCGATCTATTTAACCTTGTATTACATTGGAAAATGGGGCGTTATTTTTTTTTTCTTACCTCGATGAAATAATTCTTAATTAATATTGATAATTAACATAAAAATCAGGAATAAAAGTTTTAAAAATTCGCTGTATACTTCGTCTTTATTGTTTTTATTAGGTGTAAATTGATTAGCATTTATCAACAGATATTCATTAATGTATGATTTAATAAAAAGTTGTTTGCATGAAATGCTTCTCAACATGAACATGCATAAGACTTGGAACTAAAACGTTTTGAGTCTCCAGATATGAATAACAGTGCCAAAAATAACTAATAAACTGTAAAAGTTTTTAAGGGTGTTAAAAAATATTGTTTTGGTTTTCAAAATAATAATAATTACAGTTGCAAACGACAAGATTAAAGTTTTTATTTTTTGGCATTTCACATATGTATTTTGAAATAACATCAGCATTATCACATGACATGACAATGGTTACCGATATCAGCATATTGCATATCCTTTTATATCATTCTGCATTTGTATATTCCAAATTAGGCATTTTGATACTTGCGGCACTTGTATTTGCTACAATAATTCTATGATGATACTATCCTATCCAATATTCACGAATTAATTTACTTCGTTTGACCATACACAGAAAATATTTTAAAAAAATGTACCATGCAAGGTACGTCTTTTTCAAAATTTTCTATAAAATATCATATTTCCTATGTATTCTTTTCGTGACTTTTTTAAAAACGATATATTTTTGCGGACGAATTGATGTTTTGCATCAATTAAACTAGTAAACATATTTTGAGATTACTAACTATATTCTTTAGGATTCTTTGCAAATAAGAAAATGTTCATATGCTCGTGATCTCGCGTTTGATGGATTACAGTTTCTTTTGACATCTTGTGATATAACTGAAGTATAAAGAAAAAAGCATTCTCTTTTTTTAAAAATCATCACAAACAATTAATGTAAATATATTATGAAAAATGAGAATTCATAAAGTACATGAACCTTGACGCTTTATGCATGTATGTTTATCACGAAGTGCTGACATTGATCCATAGTCACTTAAATTCATTTCTTAA
>PRKT01000371.1:106630-120323 GCA_003671525.1 Saccostrea glomerata | reverse complement strand
GTTTTTTTAATTGTCATCTGATTAAGGACGATCAATTCTTCGGATTATATTTACAAGATGTTATGTGACATATATGTATAATATTGTTTTTTTTTTCATTTTTGGTAACTGAAATTGTATATCAAATATTAAAGTGATATTTGTTGCAAAGTAGAAGAATATGGAGATATTGAACAGTATTCAATCTCAAAGTCAATAAAACAATACAAAATAAGAGCAGAGCAAATACAGACTTCCTAAACATCAGAGGTAGGATCAGGTGCCATGGAGGAGTGAGCATCCCCTGCTGACCGGTCACACCCGCTGTGTGCTTGTCATGATCAGGAAATGACAGAACAATCCGTCGTCAATTAAGTGTACATGTATAAATAATGGACTAACAATTAGTTTGACAAACGTCAGTCAGCATTTGACTCAAAGATATTTTATATTTGCTGACAAGGTCATCGTAACGACCATAGAACTTACGAAATGACGACTTTAAACGAGACGGCTGATATTCTTGTTTCATCAACTTGCTTGTCAATAATTTACCTCGTTTTAGAAATTGTTCATACGTAGAGCAACTTCTTGCGTATCGAATCAACTGAGATATATACACTCCGTATGCAGCATGTGCAGGTGATGACGGTTTATTGCTGCATAAGTAAGAGAAGTTGACGATAGAAAGTTAAGGTCATCACGTTTATCATATAGCTTAGTTGTTAGATTACCATTTACGTCCTTTTCAATTAAAATATCCAAGTATGAAACAGATGTGTCTGACTCTGTGGTATCTTTTATCTCAAGCTCACAAGGATATATCGTATCGACGTAGGAATGGAAATTGCCATTGTTAATTGACAATACGTCGTTGATATATCTAACTGTCGAGTTGAAAGTCACGTGTTTAAAAGTGTTCAATTAAATTGTATAAGAATGTATAATTGTCTATGAGTTTTAAGCTACAATGTACAACAGATCATAAGAGGATCATTTAATACTAGTTGTTAGCTACAACAGATCATACCAGACCATAGTTTTCTTGCAAGTTGTTTAGTTTAACAGATCACCCAAAAAAGGTGAAGAGCCTCAATACTTAAAGGAATTGTTTGACTAACTTTAATGTGTCCATTATACTATTGTACACTTCTTTTTAACAAGATTGGATGAAAAATATTATATATGTTTAGCAATATTGGAACACTTTCTTTTAATGATACAAAACAAGAATTTTCTTCAATTGATATCTTTTCAAACCCTTTGTAATGCATGCCAATTTTTTTTTATCTATGAACATCTGATGACACTTATCTAAAATTAAGGAAATAAAAAAAAAATCAGTAAGTTGGGTACATGTATAATGGAATTATTCTACGTATATTCAAACTAAGTTAAAATAATCAAACTTTTAGTCTTCGTATGCACTTCACAAAATATTGCAGGACCCCACATGCTTGAGATCCTTTTGATCCCAAACTCTCTGCTCCCATGATAAAAACCTACCAAAACATAAAGAACAATTGGTTTCGGTATTCTTAAGCTTTTAAACATTTTTACCCAAAATGAACAATCAAATTCAAAGAACTGTGGTCCCCTGCTTTCGGTGTCTTTGTGGTTCAAATGTCCTTTTTATGGGATATTGTGTCAAAAGTCATGTACAAGGGTACAGTTTTTGAATTCAGGTCAAATTTTAAGGTCACAAGGTCAAAAATCATAGTGTACTTAGAAAGGATTTGTCATAGTTAATACATATATTTAATATGAAAGCTCCATCTCTTCTCTTTCAAAAGTTATGGCCTATTTCAAGTCTTTTATTTTAAAAAAAGTAGATCAAACTTCAAGGTCAAGGTCATGGGGTAAAAAATCATAATGTATTTTAAAAAGTCTTGCCACTGGTAATATACAGAAAGCTTTGAAGAAAGGTTTTGTGATGGGCGGCTAGACTGACAGACGAATGATATTTAATGTTCCCTCTGTTTCGCAAAAGCGGTGGACAAAAATATACCCTGCTTGACTCTCTAAGGTATTTTGAGATGCTAAACTTGATAACAAGGTGTAAAATGTGCAACTGAGGTGTCAACCGAATCCTTTCTGTAAATTTTATGTAACTGTTTATGAAAGCTTTAATTTGACTGGTGTTCTAAATGAGAGAAGCAAGCCCAAAACTGTCTAATGAAATATACATGTAGCAGGGACCCAACGGCAATACCTAGCACTCCTGGCGCTGCGAGGATGTAAGGAAGTAGAAAAATATGCTCAGAAAAAATGAATTTTATTGGTGTTTTTCTTTAAGCGAAAGGGCTTTTGCCTCTGAGGTTTACAACTTACTTGTTTTAATACCTAACCAACATGTAATCTGCACCGCATTCGCACATTTCTTCAACCAACTGAGTAAATTTAGCCGTACGGAAAGAAATGTGTATCTCTTTCTCTACGTTAGTTTTTAAACATGACTTTACATGATGGAAAGATTGTATTCCTGATGTGTCCCCCGCTTAGGGAAAAAGCAAACCATGCGCAGTTCGGGGAGAGGGGGTCGGATCCCCTTGACTGAATTTGTAGAATTATTAAATGTATACATGTATATTGAAGCAAATAAAATATGCCAATATGGATATAAAGGTTTGATTGCTTATTTTTTCTTATGTGTATAAAAGATTCTTTTTATATGGAATATTTATCACACTGTAATGATAATTTTATGAGTTTGTACAAGCCAGACGTCATAATTTTTTTTCATTTCAAATGCTGACTGAATACTATCATTTAGTAAAAAAAAAAGTATTTCGAAAAAAAAATGGATCGTCCGGGATGAGAACCCGGGCCCTCTCACATGTGAAACGATCGACATTTTTTTCTCTTTTTGAAGCGATAGACATACTACTAGACCACGGAGCCGCTTTAAACTGGCGAAATTATATGCAAAGATGAAGTCACATACAAATATATATATTCACGTTCGATATTGTCAAAATTTTACACAATGCATGGTGTCTAATTTATCTTTTTGAAACAGCTCTAATAGATGTAATAAGAATATAAAGTCCACCGAACATTGATTTATACGTAATAACTCTCCTCATGCCCCTGTGCTAAAAATAGCGACATGTAATACAATAAATACTTATAAAACAAACGGGGCGGGGCACTTTGAGAGGGGTGAGAGACGTCCTAGGGAGTTTTGATATAAAATTACATTGCAAAAGTTCTAAATCTTCTTGAAATATCGCCCGAAGATGATAGTGTTTCATACAGACAGATTGTATAAATTTACGACCTTGAACCTTTTGACCTCAAAATCATTAGGGTTCTTCTTTAGTCCATAGGGAATTGCTATGCAAAATTTCATTGTGAAAGCTCAAAGGGTTCTTCTCGAGATATCGTGTGGAAACGAAAGCGTTACAGACAGACAGAAAGACGGACAGCTGGACAGACTGACGGACAGACGAATAAGATTCAATGTCCCCTCGCTTTCGCGAAAGCGGGGGACAAAAATTAATCAACATGTATTGATAGATCAAATTCCATGCGATATTGGCTCAAATAGTCCACTACCAGTAGCAATTAATAATAAAATCGTTCCAAGATGTACAGTATATTTCCCTGAATGTCATTTTTAGTCATATTTATAGACAACATCAATCATTTCACTATACGTGGCCGCCTGTGTCTGTTTTTGATAACTTGTCAGCTCCCCGTGTTGAGCCTCAATAGTTTTCTTACTCTCCTTATGAGGGAATGCCCGTCTATCTGTATGTCTTTCCGTTACAAATTTGGGTAACCAATCTCTTATCCACAACTCATCCTATATCACTGAATAAATTTTATACTTTCACAGATGATCTGTTTTATTTTCAAGTGCTTTTTTGGCTATATACAGTGCGGTGTTGAACCAGTTGTACTCAATTAAGGACTAAAATTTACTACTAACAAGAGATGTTTGTAAAACACTTCTGTCCCCCTTCCCCCCAAATTGGAATTTCCAAAAGGGGATAACTTTGTCAAAAATGGCACGTGTGATCGTACCCGAAACAGAACATGACCTAAATAATCATTTGATAAATATCCTAAATTTCATTTCAGTATGTGCAACCTCTGCAAAGAAAATGAACGGGAACGGCAAATAATTAAAATTAAGTCCAAGGAGCATAACTCTGTCAAAACTTAGTGCGATCATACAGAACGTGACCTAATACTCTGTATTCATCTGGTATACCTGTATGCCCAATTTCATTTCAGTATGTGCAACGGATGCGAAAAAAATGAATGGAAACTAATTGGACCGATATACCAATAGACAGCAGCAAAGCAATATCCCCTTTCATATTAAATTACATGGCCGACATAATGTTGTTTTCAGGAATCCGAAACTTTAAAGTCATCTCTTTACCTTATTTTTTCTTTAATTATATAAACCATGCACAAAATAATAATAGGTTGGAATGTTTTAAAAGTGTTCAAATAATTTGTATTAAATACATGAATAACATTTCAGCAATGTATCATGCTTGCCAGTTTCATATTCGATGTATTGTGTATACACTGTAAATGGCAGCAAACGGATTATGAATACATAACAGTGCAGCAAAATCACGGAACGACTCATTATTTTTTTTCGGAAAAAGTCGATAAACATATGTCCATTCTGTTTTATTCTAAATCATAAAATGTATTAGAAAGTGGGATTGTAACTTACAATGTATGCGAAGATCCGTATACATGTATACAGTGTATATTCACGACTAAATTTGCACGAAGTCTCCAAACAGATAGAGCAGACACTTAACACAGAAGAAGGGGGAGGCGAGTTTTTCCTACATTTTTGTGTAAAGTAAATTGAGAAGCTCAAGCTTTTCCTCAAAATATTCAAATGAAATCAACAGTTAAAAAAAAAAAAACTAATTCCGGAATAAGTGGCCAAATCAAATACTCTGTGTTGTATCTATAGAGAATTACATTTTTAAAATTAAACTATTTATCAATATCCCTGACAAGCTATCAAAGATTATGAACAGTTCTAACTACCTGCTCAGAAAAGGGCAATAAAAACGATGCATTTTTCTAACTTACATATATATGTATTTTTTAATTTGGTTATAACGCGGTGTTGATTGGAAAAAGAAATAACTTTTTATTGCATAAATTGCATTGAGTTACCTATGCCACAATCATTTGTAAAAATAAACAAAAGCCCCATGGGCCTTATAGGTCACCTGCGCATTATGCAACAAATTTTCAGTGATTGGATTTGGTCCATGTTTTGAGCTATATGCAATGGCATTCACAATTTTGAAAGAGGCATCATTGCTCATCATATAACTATACAATTAGCAATTGCTTAGTTTGGTTACTTAATCCTCATAGGCAGGGTAGAGTAACAAAAATGCACTTCATCTAATCAGTAATATTCAGCATTAATCATTAGTGCCCCTACCACACATAAAAACTTGACCCTAGGTCCACACATTGCACAATTTTTCTAAATGGCACCCTTGCCTATCAAAAATGTTTGATTTATACAAGTAGCAGATTTCAAACGATCAATTTATTTTCAGTATATAAGTAGAGCCCCCCTCTATGGTACCCCTGGGGCCTTGAAATTCACAAATCTGGAAGAAGGACCCTTAAGCTTGCTCATAATTACTATACAGTTTATCTGCGTAGTACCCAGGAGCAGAGAAGATTTTCAAAGAATACCTGCCCCTCTATTGTACCCCTGGGGCCTTGAAATTCACAAATCTGGAAGAAGGACCCTTAAGCTTGCTCATAATTACTATACAGTTTATCTGCGTAGTACCCAGGAGCAGAGAAGATTTTCAAAGAATACCTGCATTTTTACTATATAATCAATAGAGCCCTGCCCTAACTCCAGAACCCCTGACCCTTGGACCATAATATTCACAATTTTAGGAGATGTACTCTTGCCCATCAAAACTATGTACTTAATATTTAGTTTATTTAATGCCCAGGAGCAAAGAAGATTTTCAAAGAATTAATGTATTTTCAGTATATAATTAATTTTTTTTTTCTCGCCTCTCATTGGTTGATTTCCAAAAAGAAACGCAAATTATTTTGTATAATCTGGTTTGGTATGGGGACACACCCCCTTGATGATCATCTTAATCATCTTATCCTTGCAGTCCCCTCATTTCCAGTCCTCGGAATCCATGTAAAATTCCAGATTTAATAAATGTCCCTTTTTAATTCAAACAGTTACTCGATCTAACCTCATGTAAACAAACATCATGGCTACAGATCTATGTATCAGTTATTACCTCCCCTCGCTTCCCATCACTTCCGTTACTAAGGTTGTATTATGGCACGGTAAATTTGAACTCATAAAAAGCAGCACAATTTTACATTCGAAGTTGTTTTATTTATTTTAAAATTAAATTATAAGGAATGACTTTATTTCTTGGCCAAATAATCGAGTATAATCTGGTTTGGGCCAGTTTAGGCTTTTTTATAATCAAAAGCGTAAACTGACCCTAACCAGATTATACTCGATAATTTGGTCAAAAATTAGATGGCTTATTACATGACAAATTGAAATTCAAGGTCATGCGTGAAAACCCTGCAACTTTGCAAGCAGCTATAAACTGTGCTATGGCTGAACAAAACCTGTATAAGCGATTCGAACTCAGGTCGGGTACTAAGCAGACCCATATACCCATGGAGGTAGACCATTATAGATCTAAACGCCCTTCAAAAACAATACCAAAGAGGAAAAGTATTTGTTCAGTAAATAGAGCAGCAAACTATCAGAGTGTTGAATGTTGGAATTGTGGAAAGAAAGGAAACATTGAATTGTAAAAACCAAACTAAAGATCAGTTAAACGAGTTAACTCCTTTCAAAATAGGGCCATTGTAAGGAGTAGATATCTGCATGAATCAAAGAATAAAATTGAAAATAAAAACATTCCAAATTTCAAAATTAATATTGCAGGAAATCCAAACTCTTGTATTATTAAGATTAACGGTCAGAAATTTCGCGCACTTATTGATTCCGGTGCGGAAGTCTCTTTGATTCATTCAAAAGTTTTTAGGTCCTTTCATAACATTCCACAATTATCTAAAGAAAGAGTCAATTTAAAATCTGTAAATTGTGATGCGTTGAAAATCAAAGAAAAAACAAAATTAATGTCAGTTTTCAAGTTGGCGGCATGACTTTGAATCGTCCATTTTTTGTCATTGAAGAAATCAATAGAAATGTCTTATTGGGGCGCGATTGGTTGATCAAGAATGGCGTGCGCTTATATTATGATTAGAATTGGGAAAACATACATTCCATTTCAAGAAGATATCCATATATCTGCAGTTGTGCGAGCGACTAGGAAATCTGTTACCAAACCTCAAACTGCGCATGTTCGTTACGGCAAATTGAAAAGAAGTTTTGTTACAACTGATGATTTAGTAGAAATCTCATCTCTTGATAATTGTTTTGTGGGAGGCGAACCAGGGCTAATGATAGGCAATTCTTTAACAAAAGTTAAAAATAACAATAGATTGCCCATTTTAATTGTAAATAACACCAACAAAACAATCAAAATTAAACGAGGCTGCCCGATGGGTAGAGCAGAAAATGTAAATAAATCAACAATCGCTTCCATTCATAAAATCGAGAATGCATGAAAAACCTCAAGTCAAATAAACTTAGATCAAGTTGATGTGCCAGCAGAGAATAAAACGAAAATTGCAAAATTGTTAATTGCTAATAAAATCTTTTTGCTGAAAGTGAAACAGAATTGGGTCAAACAAGCACGGTTAAAATGAAAATTGACACGGGAGATCATAAACCGATCTAAATGCGACCAGAGTACCGTTGGATAAACGTCAAATTGTCGAAAAAGCAGTAGATGAAATGTTAAGTGCCGATATCATACGAAGGTCAAAATCTCCGTGGAGTTTTCCGATTGTTGTAGTAGACAAAAAGGACGGATCGAAAGATTTTGTGTTGATTTCAGACAACTGAATAAAATAATACCCTTTGCCTTTGAACGATGACATCTTAGCTACTTTGGGGAATGCACAGTATTTTTCAAGTTTAGACCTTAAATTCGGTTATTGGCAAGTTGCTATGGATGAAGCCGACAAAGAAAAAACAGCTTTTACTTGTCGTAGAGGTTTATTTGAATTCAATGTGATGCCATTTGGGTTATGTAATGCAAATCTTTTCACAATTAATGAGTGAGGTTCTTCAAGGTTATGAACTGTCAACACTATGCTACCGCTTATCTTGACGATGTTTTGATCTATTCTGCAACATTAGAAGATCACATAAAACATATCCAGAATGTGTTCGATAGGCTTAGGCAACATGGACTGAAATTGAAACTGAAAAAAATGCAGTTTTCTGAAAAATGAAACAAATTATCTAGGTTTTGTTATTAATAAAAACGGATTTAAAGTTAAAGCAATTCGACATGTGCCTGTACCAAACTGTGTTAAAGACGTGAGAAGTTTTTTAGGGATGAGTAGCTATTACAGAAGGTTCATACCAAACTTTTCAAAAATAGCAGAACCTCTAATTGACTTAACAAAAAAGTATGCAAAATTTAAATGGAATGAAATGTCTCAAAGAGCGTTTGATTACTTAAATGATCAAAGAGCGTTTGATTACTTAAAAGAAAGTTTAACCGTGGTTCCGTTGTTGGCCAATCCAGATTTAAACAAAGAATACATTTTGTATACGGATGCTTCTGACAAAGCGATAGGGGCGTGCTTGGTACAAGAAACAGATGAACACGATGACGTCATTCATGGGTCTAAAAATGAAAAGCCAATTTATTATTTGTCAAAAAAACTGAGCGATACTCAGGCGAGATGGTCAACGGTAGAAAAAGAAGCATACACAATTCATTACGCGTTACAAAAACTAGACCACTACTTACACAATGCAAAGTTTGTGATAAAAACAGATCATAAGCCGTTAAAATACTTGTCCAGGAAGCGCCAATGAAATAAGAGGAAAACGAGAAGTTTGTTGACCCTGATGTAAAAGACATTTGAAATAAATTTCTTGGATTCGAATTCCTTTGATCCTAAACAATACGCTAGTTGCGAACTTGAAAGACCAGATTTACCTTTCAAAAATTACCTTGAAATTTTAAAGGAGGAAAATGTTAATATGGCTAAAGAACAAATCAAAGATCCAGAAATATTAAAAATAAATAATACCATCTTACAAGGAAGGACCTTAAAACAATCTTAAGTAAATAGATGATGTTGTGTATTTCCTAACAAATCTTGACCATGATCCTATCGTACGTTTGTATGTTCCTCAACACTACAGGGATGGTGTCATTAAACAATACCATGACGATATTGGGCATATAGGAATAGACAAAACATTTGACTCTATTAGGCAAAAGTATTACTGGCAAAACTTGTATTACTGGCCAAACTTGTATCAAGAAATTTACAGTTATGTAACCAAGTGTGTTACGTGTTCTATGAGGTCCTTAAAGAAGTTAAAACCATCACTTCAAGAGACAGACATACCTCCATATCCATTTGCAAAAATTGGGTTAGATTTGTCGGGCCCATACCCTCGGTCTTTATCAGGGAACAAATATATAGTGGGGTTTGTTGATGTATTCAGTGGCTGGCCTGAGGCTTTTGCTGGGTCAGATAAAACAGCAGAGACCATTGCTCATTCGATTTTCGAAGAAATCTTTCCAAGATATGGGGCACCATTGCAAATTGTCACTGACAATAGGACAGAAAATGAAAACAAAATTGTCAGAGAAACATTACAAGAACTGAACATCTCACACGTTACTACATCATATTACCATCCACAAAGTAACGCAAAAGTTGAACGATTCCATCGCACAATGAATGATGTTTTGTCCAAGAAATTTCAAGATAATCTGACGACATGGGACGTACATCTCAATCAGACATTAGCTGCAGTTCGTTTTCACATCAATGAATCGTCCAAGTTCTCACCCATTTCTTGCTGTACAACAGGGGTGTTGTTTTACCCATCGATAAAATTTTGAAACCTAGACGTAAGTACATGGGTGAAGACCTACATAAAATAGCGCTTCAGGAACAACATAAATCCTTTACGCACGTTCATAGATTAATGAAAAAAGCAAAACAACAACAAATGAAATATGCAAATAAAGACACTGTACATGAAGAAATAAAAGTGGGAGACCCAATTTATTACAAAAACAATCAAAAACAAAGTAAATTACAAAGTAATTGGAAACCCTTTTATCGCGTTATTGAGCAAACTACGCCAGTGACATTCAAAATTAAAAATCAGTTAGACGGTCGAGTCGTGAAAACACATAAAGAACTCTTGCGATTGGCAAAAGTAGATTGGGAAATTCCGAAAGGGGAAGACGGTAGACCTATAAGAAATGCAGCATATGCAATACCTACTGAACATGACGAATCAGACGAAGAGGACAAGAATGACGATGTACCTGACATTGATGACCCTAATGACGAAACACCATTAGCTAGACTTGCTGATAAATTTAGAAAGGAAAGAGACGATTGGTCTGATGAAGACGATATACCTTTATGGGAGTTGTCCAAGCGCCTGAAACAAAAACAGACGAATACTGAGCAAGACATGGATTCTGAAGAAATAGATGATACCAATGACACTGAGACTGGACAAGAGACGTCAGATGTTGATGAAATGGATATAAATGAATGTTACATACCAAGATCTCCTGCTATGAAACTAACACGCTGTAAAACAATAAACGCAAAAACGTTAAAAGCCGTTAAGACTACCCTAAAATTGTTACTTTAAACAATTTTACATTTTAAAACAAGTATCATCATCTATCACTAGTGCTACAGCAAGTAGCGTGTCTGGGTATGACATATCGGAATAGATTTTCTGAACTATTCCTTAAAGGACACTTTAATCTTAACGTTTAATGTCGAGAAACATGAATGTTCTAGGATTACGCTAAGTAATGTGTCTGAGTATGACAATTTTAGATGAGGAAATCTTAACTAGAATAAAATTGAGACTTGATAAAATGATTACATGGTTGTTTTCTTTCTGTGAAGCCTCTCTGTTACTAATCTAATCATTTCTGGTATTAAAGTGCAATACATTTTGAGTGACCACATAGGTAGTGCATCTCTATTTGTGATTTAAAGTTGACTCTGTTCTTAAAGCGGCTTTTGGTCCAACAATTCAAGGTGACCTTCCTGATTCCACATTTCCAAGATTCTCTTTATTAATAAAAAGAAAGAAAAATAAGATTATGAGAATATACAAAGTATTCCCGTAACTAAGAATGGTTGACTGACAAGGGTATATACTTTCTCTTAGGGATAAAAAGTTCTATTATTATGGGGGGAGTAATTGTGTTGTATATTAAAGGTCAAGGTCAAAAGTGTTTTGGTTGTCCAGAAATAAAGATCTAGGTATAATATCTCAGTCAATTATGCAGTGTCGAGGGTGGCCAAGTATCTAGAAGGCAGAGAGACTGACCATAACAAAGCTCCATCTGTTAATGAGCGTGGAGAATACTGAAAATAATCAGAAAACAGTTTTGAAGACAACAAGATCAATATAACCACAATGGTTCTTGAGAAGCAGTGACGAAATATTCTGATGCTGATGATGAACAGCGACGAAGATCAACACCATGTATCCGAGTCTCGGACTGACTAATTACAATTAAGCAGAAAGCTTTAATTTACTTTGTTGCAGATTACAAATTTGTGTGTTTACGTTTGCTGTGATGCATGCATGAACACTTATTACCACTATACGATCACAAATATTATGACAATGTGTCATGTCTGGGATGTCACCGAGTTATAGGGACATCCATTGTTATCCAGTGGATGTCACCGAGTTTAAGGGGCATTCATCATATCCAGTAGATGTCAGTTACCCAAGGAATGTCACCGAATTGGAGGGATATTCAACCAATTCTACGAGATGTCGCCGTAATGAAGAAATGATGGTCAAGTGGATGTCGCCGTTTTTCAAGGGACATTCGTCATAATTCGATCAACAATTCGGGACATTCTTATTGGACATCTGAAGTCTCCTGAGTTGAGTGTGTCCGCGAGTCTGACTCTGGTACATAGATGTCTGCTGATTGACAGGAACGCAGTGAATGAGATAATACTCCAGGTGGCGCCACAGTATAAACAAACAGTTCTCCAAGATGTCTGCAGTACAGTCAAGGTATATCACTACAAATTGTTTGTCCTTGTTTTTTAATGCTTCTGTCTTTCCTCATGTTCGAAAATGTACAGAAGTTGTCAACCTCAAAAATTTATATACTTCAGAAAAATAATTCAAACTAGAGCAAAGCTCGTTGCAAAGCAACGAGTAGGTCTTCCGTCCTGTTTGACCGCAAGTAGCTTTCATTTTTAACAAAAATGAGAAATAACGCCCAAAAATGCTTTGAATCCTCTAAAGCTATGTTAATTACTGCAAAAATAGGCCATTTTTTGCTACTTTCGGTTTGACCAGAAGTTACGACGACGCACGAAAAATTAATTTTTAAGCTCCCAGAGACATATATTACCGAAAAAATTGTCAAAAACGGCAAAAATACGCATTTTCCGACTGCTTCCGGTTTGGCCGGAAGTGACGACGCTGGACGTATTTTGACGACTCCATTATATTAATCTTGACATTTTCAACAACTTTGCTTCTTTGATGTATAACAAATTCTCAATACTTTTTGAGATATCTGGAAGAAAATGTTGACCCCTCTAGATCCCTTAATTTAGGGGTCAGCCCTTTTTCCGACATATCATTTGACCGATCTTCTAATTCTGCACAAGTTATGTTCTATATATTTTAACAAAATATTTTTAGTTTAGAAGATAAAAAGCAAAATATGAGTAATTTTTGGTTCTTTTAAGCGTGGTTCTAATTTTTGACCCCTATATAGCGCAATTTTGAATAGAGAAATCGAAAAACCAATACCGATGTGCATAACTTCAATCCTTCTTTTATCTAAAATCAGTAGAATTTCTGTTCCAGCCTTAGCCGTCTCTGAGCCTTTGTCTGGAAACAAAAGCCAATTGAAATTTTAGTCAGGGTTCTGATAGAGTTTATAAACGTCTATAATCTCTGAAAATTTGAGCGAAATCCGTTGAGAAATGAGTGAGATATGAGGCCTCAAAGTTGCGGTCTAGGAAGCAGAAGAAAAAAAAGAATAATAATCTTTACCAACAGAATCAGTAGAAGGTCTTCGTTGGAAACGACAGACCTTAATTAACAAATATTAAAATTGGTTGAACAATGAAGGAATATGAGCAAGTGGACACCCAGTATGGCGGCCAATGGGATATACATGTAACACTTGCTAAATTTAGGTCCATTTATAGTTTCTTTGTGTTGATATGGTTGTCAGCTGCTGGACTTTTTGATATTATCATAATTAAACATTATCGTAAATAGTGATTTAAATATTGATACAAACATTACATTGTATCATTTTCTTCAGTTCAATAACCGATATTAGTTCTAGTAACATTGGAGTCGGACACAAATTGGAAGGGGGAAAGAAAAAAACAAACCTGAAAACGAAATTGACAAGCACATTAAAAAAATCCCCATTGTCTAAAGATGAAAATCCTATAGTGTTGGGGTTAAGGGGGGGGCAGTTAACGATTATTTTCCCCAAACACTACCACTTACAGTGTACCAAACTCTGACTACACTAAAACGCGCATGCTGAATGTTGGGGGGGGGGGGGGT
>PRKT01000371.1:95931-106247 GCA_003671525.1 Saccostrea glomerata | reverse complement strand
GTATACAATATGTATTATATCTACCTTTTGCCAAAAAAGGGTAGCTAAGTCCCCTAGCCCCCCACCCCCACTTCCGACGCCTATGAGTAATGCAGACGGAACTATAGAAAACTGACAAAGTCAGAAAAGGACTCACAAAGGGCTGTTAAAGGAACTGGAAAATATTTATTTAGGAATAAATAATCTATACAGAGAAAGTAATTTTCCTTTAAAATCAGAACACATTCATTGTTGTTCATTTTCAAGTAAGAAAAACAGAGGGCATACTTGTAATCGTATGGAGATTCAAGAAATTGTTATGACCTCGCCTTTGAAAACGGATTCGTACTTCGTAAATAAAATATCAATGCATGCATTTTTAATTTATGTTATCCAATAGCATAAAGTTATAGATAAGATGTTGACCATTGAATCATGCAATTAAAAGAAAATATCTGTTTTGAGGGTTTATCTTGTCACAAGTTTTACATATGCTTAATTGCATGAAATCACTCGTCGTTAAAACTTTGTAAAACTGATCTGAAAATACCAGGTACAAAATTATATGGTCATTAAACCCATGGAAATGAAGTTTAGAGTCACCCTGTATATCTTTTATCTCCAGCTGTGTATCCATCATAATAGTATTTTTGTCAAGAAGAAAAGTCTTTTAAAAATTTTTCTCTTTAAATTTTTTTAGAAGAAATACGTATAAGTGTTTATAGTAAATCCCACCCAATAATTTCAATCTACATGTATTTTAAATTAAACCTCTCTACACAGGTTGATAAATACATAGCTGAGGTATTTAAATCACCTGACATGGTAACAAGTAAATATTTACAAAAAAAGGCAACGAATTAAATAGTAATATACGGGATTATTGGGAGGCCATGTTGGATTTAGAGGTGAGAAAAGATCATATTGAGAAAATTTTACATGTTGCAAAACATTTCCAGATATTTTATTGATCTCAAGACTAGTACATGTACAAAACATTAGCTGAAATGCATGAGAAAACTACTTTAGATCATACTTTATAAATTCCTTTGACTGCTATGAAGTGTAAACATTTTCTTCCTATGTTTTTTTAAAACATAAGAAGTTTACAACGGATTTATAAACTGCAAATAATCCTTCCTATTATTTCTAAAAGGACTCTGTCTTACAATTTCACTAACAATACATATCCCTTACATTGTACTTGTTTAAGATTGTGTTAGTTAAGTTTATGAAGTCAGTGACCCATGCCTCAATTTACTTTATACAGGATTATCTGATTTTTTACCAAAACCCCTATGATGGACCCCCTAGACAGAGCTCAGGTACTTCTCCTCTGTGATCTATGTCAAAAAGCTGCATTACAGAGTCTTTGTGAACTTTGTCAGATTAACCTGATAAAGGTCTGTGTAGAGGAACATCTCTGATTCATCCATAAGGCACAACTTTGTACCATACAAACACAGAACTTCTACTCCTAACTACCCAAAATATCCAAACCACACCCAGAAACATTGTGAACTTTACTGGAAAGATTGTGACATACCTGCATCTCCTCTGATAAACATCATGGGCATAAATTATCAGAAATCTTACAAAATCACAGCTTCATTCAAGAAATTTCAAACAAGGATTTAAAAGAACTAGAAGAAAGAATATATCCTAAATATGAATTAATTATATCAGATTTAAACTCTGAAAATCTTAACTTGGAAAAACATTTTAAGAAACTGACAGCAGCTGTCACCAAACAAGGAGAAGATTGGCACAGAGAAATTAACATCATTGTCAACAAACGGAAATCTGAAATTGATGAGATGAAACTAAACACCTGGCCGCTCTAAATCAACAGAAAAAAAGAAATCAAACAGATTACTTCTGATGTAAAACAGAATATAATTGATCTGAGAAAAATATTAGATTTAAATGACGTCTCCCTAGCCCATATTAGGGAATGCTGAATTTACAAGTTTACCTCCTTAAGTCAATGTTTTATTACCAAGTTTCTCTTTTCAACAGATGAACACAGAACAGCTCCATCAAATGTTTGGTTCTCTGTCAGGATTATCCATTACAACAGAAGAACATGGGAACACAATGAAGACACCAGATGCTGTATCCTGTCCTCCAGTCAAACCACTGCTTGATGAACCAGAGCTCATTATCACCATATACACTGGCTATGACCATCTAGAGAGTGTTACCTGTCTCAGTGATGAAGAAATCTGGACATGTGCAAATGGCAACATCATGAAACTGTACAACCTCCAAGGCAAACTACTGAAGTCAATCCAAACCAAGTCTGGGTACATACCAGAGAACATAACAGTGACAAGAAGTGGAGATCTAGTTTATACTGACCCTAAAAAAAGAACTGTAAACATAGTGAAGCATGAACAGATAGAGGAAGTGATCAGACTACAGGGGTGGAAACCTTACTATGTTTGAGTACCTCCTCTAGTGACCTTCTGCTTATCATGGACAATGATGATGATAAACAATCAAAAGTTGTCCGTTACTCTGGCTCCACAGAGAAACAAACCACTCAGTTTGATAGTGAAGGTAAACCTCTGTATTCATATAGTATTTTCAGTAAATACATCACTGAGAACAGGAACCTGGATATTTGTGTGGCTGACCGGGGAGCCAGTGCAGTAGTGGTGGTCAATCAGGCAGGAAAACTCCGATTTAGATACATTGGTCATCCCTCTACTACCAAGGTATCATTTGATCCACGTGGCATCACAACAGACAGCCAGAGTCAGATCCTGACAGCAGACTTTGATAACAACTGTATCCACATTCTAGATGAGGACGGACAGTTCCTCCGTTACATTGATAACTGTGGTCTACGGTATCTATTGGGGTTTATGTGTAGAAACCAGAGACAACCTATTTGTGACTGAGTATAGCAGTGGTAAAGTGAAGAAAATCAAATATATGTGAACAATGTGTTAAATAACATGCATGTGATAGAAACTTTTATCAATGTTACAAATCACAAGAATTTATTGCTTGATTCAGGTTGATTTTCTAGTATGTATGTGTGTGTGAGGGTGTGTGAGAGAGGATGTGTGTGTGAAAATATTAAAAATAATATTAATAAGTTAAAATATGAATAAAGGTTTATTTATAACAATTGTTCAAATTATTATTCTATTGAAGGTTGGAATGACTGCTCAATAATAAGACATAACATTGGAAGGCATCTTCAATATCTCAAAATAAATACTATGTACATTTGCCTACATGAAACCAGAAATAAATTGTAATACATGTACATGTTTATATTGATCCTCTATCGGGCATTGCACTCTGAAGAGTTCTGATTAGACTGTACAAAAATTATTTCAACAGATATGAATTTGTCTAGTTCCACGCAATATCAGCTCAATTAGTCCACTGCCAGTAGCACTTAATATTAAAATCCTTACTTGATGTACAGTATATTTTCTCTGGATGTTTTTCTAATTCATATTTAGAGACAACATAAATCATTTCACTACAGGAAGCCACCTGTGTCTGTTTGTATAACTTATCAGCTCCCCGTGTTGAGCCTCAATAGTCTTCTTACTCTCCTTATGAGGGCCTCCACAAAGCTGTAGTGGGTCCTGGACTTACAGTATTCCTAAACAAACCAGCAAATAATGGATTAATCCAAAGTTTTGTCACTGTTGGTTCATAAATTTAAATATGGTACATTTGAAGTATTTTTATAACCCATGACTGAAAAGCAGGGGTTGGGGTATAGTGATGGGGGTGTTTGTTCATCCATCTGTATGTCTGTCCAAGAAACATTTTTTGTTTTGTTTTACCCATCTCTTATCCATAACTCCTCTTAAATAGATAACAATTATTTAATTTCATAGAATCTTTATTGCGTACAGCCATTGTGCACATATTTTACTTTTCATCCAACACTTATTTCATGTCTCTCAGCTTTATTACCCCCATCAATGTATTGGCGCGGTTCCAAAAAAATCACGTGCAGGGCGGAACAAACAGCTAGACAGTAGCGGGACTTGGAGCAAGTGGATTGGTGGAATTAAAGCATGTAAATAAAAAGAATAACTGTAAATTTTTTCAATTTCATGGCGATGATCAATCGTGGGCTTGCGTGATAATTTTATGCATAAACGCCTTTGGCGTTTATTCAAATTATTACGCAACCCAATCGATTGATCACATCATGAAATCGAAAAATAAGACAGTTATTCCTTAACTCTTTACAACTTAAAGATTTGTTATGCAAAATACACTGATTCCTCAAGTCATAGAAATATTACCTTACCATTTCCCCGCAAGCACTTTAAAGCGGGGTATCAGTTCCTCTAAAGTTTAGCGTAGATAATATTATGGCATGCTATTTTAATTAGAAAATACCTTTCTAATTTTATGAGATTTAAGCAAATATGAAATAGTTGGAATTTGGCAAATTGAAGATTAAATGAACTTTTTTAAGTGCGTGAAAATGTGTTATTGCGGGGAAACGGTAAATGCGTGCTTTTGCGTCAGATATAGGAAATGTTTATGCGTTAAAATGCGAGATTGTGGGGTAGGGGGTTAAATCAATGAGATAAAATTGATGCTTTAATTAAGTTTTCAATTCAAATCCATGTGAATCTTTCTTCTACACATATACAAAGAAAATTAAATCATGTACTGGTTAAAGCTAGAGATTTTGTGTAAGAAGTTTAAAAAAAGGTCAACAATAAATGAATTATACTCACCATGCAGAGTTAATAGTCCAGTGCTTATTTGTTGCTTATAAGATGTAAAGTCTCTTCTTTTAACATGTTTAAATCGGCAACAAGGAAACCTGCACATGTTTCTCAGAAATCAAATTTTTGCTTAGATAAGCTGCAAATCGCTATACACTGAAACGTGCTCTCTTCCTCTCTCTCTCTCTCTCTCTCTCTCTCTAGCAAATCAAAAGGAGGGTGTTGACCCCCCCCCCCCCCCCCCCTCCATCTAGATCCGTCAGTACTGCATTTTTTCTCTGAAGGTTCTTTGTTTTGGCGATGATATGTAACGGGGAGGTGCTTTGCGCCTTGTTTAACGCGAGATTACTCGTCCGCACTTCTGAAGAGATAACTACTGCCCGCCATCCTGCAAGAGGTACAAGCTGGAGCAAAAATCTATATATATTCTGTCTTTGAAATGTGATGATTTTTTTTTCAACTTTTAAATATTTCTCAACTTTTGCTTGGTCAAGGCTTTTAAGGATTCGAAAAAAAACAAAGAGAACGTAGAAAGATGTAATGAAATCAGCAATTTATAGAAGTTGAAGTTTTTCTATAACCTACATTGATAAAATATGCAGGCAAGATGCTTTTTGTATGTTTCATTGTAACAATTAAGGTTTCAGATGCTGCAATTTCAGCTAATAAATGACCAGGTTAATGTTTTGGTGCAGGATAAAGTTTTTGGTACAGGTCTCATTTCCAAGTGATTATACATGTAAGCCCTATGTTGACCAAACTTGCATGGGTAATGCATCTCACCACGCATATTATCAGACTTAATTCAGATGTTGGATCTGACCTTTTTTTCCGGATAGGTGAACAGGTTACAGTTTTTGGTGCAGATCTCATTTACAAGTAATTAAACGCACACTATTGACCAAACTCGAATGGGCGATAGCTTTACGGATGCATACTACCAGGCTTGCTTCAGATGCTTGATTTTCCGGATGAGTGAACAGGTAAAAGGTTTTGGTGCAGGTCTCATTTTCAAGTAACTATCATAACACAATTAATGTGTTTGAATTAAAGAGACTTTTGTAAGTTTATAGTTTTACTTTACCTTGTTAATCTTTTGTATCTTTTTGAGGAGTGAGTGATGTATTTTACATGTTCAATCTTTTGTACCTTTTTGAGGAATGAGTCTTGTATTTTACCTGGTCAATCTTTTGTATCTTTTTGAGGAGTGAGTGGTGTATTTTACCTGGTCAATATTTTGTATCTTTTTAAGGAGTGAGTGGTGTATTTTACCTGGTCAATCTTTTGTATCTTTTTAAGGAGTGAGTCCTGTATTTTACCTGGTCAATCTTTTCTATCTTTTTGAGGAGTGAGTGATGTATTTTACCTGGTCAATTTTGTGTATCTTTATGAAGAGTGAATGGAATATAATACCTGGTCAAACTTTTGTATCTTTCTGAGGAGTGGATGGTGTATTTTACCTGGTCAATCTTTTTTTATCTTTTTGAGGAGTGAGTCATATATGATGGGATTTGCCGTCAACGTCAGGGTCTCTATTTCTATATCTTCACTGGTCATCCCCATCATAAGCTGTCTGTCGACATCTGGTAGAGAGCCGGCATCAGATTCTCCAAATGATGAATGAGAAATCGCTGTCAAATCTGTAAACATTTAAAGGATCAACCTATTAGATATCACTATCTGGAAGTACATTACACACTTGGATAAATAAAATTTCAATATTGTACACATTATTTTCATTCAGTTTTATTTTTGCTCTCCTACACTTTCAAACAAATCTGCCCTATTCTAAATTCACTTAGACTAAGCTGTGTCTGTTTTCATAAATTCACCCAATTTAAAACTCTCACACTTGTGAAGAAGGTATTAAAAAAATGAAGGTAAATATTTCCTTGAATACAATACTCATTTCACTGAGACAGAAAACGATGAAAAGGTATAAACTCATTTGTACCACATAAAAAAGACCTAAGATACAAAGAGCCAGTCTAACCTTGAAGCCTCCTGAGTTGAGTGTATCTCCGAGTCTGACTCTGGTACGTAGATGTCTGCGGATTGTCAGAAACGCAGTGAATGAGATAATACTCCAAGTGACGCCACAACATAAACAGACAGTTCTCCAAAATGTCTGCAGCACAGTCAAGTACTACAATTGTATCATTAATCTACCCAAGGTTGAAACGATTGCTCATTATAAAAGACCTAACATTGGAAAGATATGGAGATAAAAAACAGTGTTCAATCTCAAAGTCCATGAAACAATACAAAATAGGAGCAAAGCAAACAGGGAACTCCATTGAGAGACAAATGTTGGCTTTGATGCCAAAGTACTGTATATCTGAGAGAGTAAACAAACAACTCAGGTTACTGGAGACTGACGAGTCGACTCGCGGGAAGGACTTAAGTTCAGAACTTGCGGTGGTATTTTTAGAAGTGTCCTCCAATGTGACGTCCTATTGTCGAGCTGTCATCTCAACTTCAGGTAAATCAACAAATTTAAGGACGTATCTTGTCAGATTGATCAATTATAAGTGTTGATATACCTGTCAGAACTGCAAAAAAAGAATTGAAGTTTACGTGTGTAAGGGGCCAGAAATTATGTTAAGAAAGAAGTTATAAAGTTATGAAAAAAGCAGATAATACCTTTATAAACATTGTTTAGTGTTAGGCATTAATAATGATATTGCAAACTTTATAAAATGTTAGGAACAAATAATAATTTTGTAAACTTTACATAATCACTGTGTCAGGAGAAAAATCATATCCAAAAAAAAAGCAGATAATGGAATTGTTATTTTTATTCCTTATCAGAAGCAATTACCATATTGCAAGTGTTAAGTAATATCAGCATCAGGAAAACATATTGTAACTTTTTGTAATGTCAGATTTTTTTTTCAATTTATAGGACCAACATCACAGTTTTCTCGAGTTCTGTTCCGACCAAATCTGGATGAAGCCCTTGCTAAAGATTTGGGAAGTACTGACAGTAAGTTATTAATAGCACTAGCGGTCAGAGGTCAATACACTTTTGTACAATTAATAAAACAAGAATAAGCTCTCTCATAAAATATTACATATCAAAAAGGTTTGAGCTCGCAGAAGTCTGTCTGCCCATAAATGTTAAATGGATTTGTGATTGCTGGACAGTCCTAATAATTTCAAATATGGAATGCATGTTATTTGAGGGACAAATCAACATACCAAAGTTGATAATATTGATATCTTTGAAAATCTCCTCTGAGTATTAAGCAGACAAAGTGCATAGTAGCGATTAGTAAGAATTCTACCAAAATTGTGTATTTCTTAAGCCCTGGGTCAGGATACTTTGTTAGGGGTGGGCCTTATGTGTGAAGATTTTTTCCCCTACTTTTAGAGAAGTCATTCTTCTTTGTTTAAGACAACTTGAAAACATCCCAGTCGTGACTATAGAGGGTAGAGGTACAGGTAAAAGTCATTACATGTATTTTAAAGAAATGTAATATTTCTCATTACAGATACCTCCTTCTTAAGTAGCAGTACAGTCCAGGCCCCCAGCCTAGGGGTGGTGGTGTATCAACTCCGTCAGTGTGCCAACCACTTCATGTCTGTGTACGAGAGTCACAAACAACACCTCCGTAAACTGCAGAGTTTGGCTGATCTTAGTTCAGACGACCTCAAACACGTTTGTGGGGATTATATTTCGTGAATGTAAAAATTTTGAGTAGTTAAGTATGTAACAATTTTCATTTCGTGGTGGTGTACATGAAATCGCAGGTCTCTTCACATATCAAAAATAAAGAAAAAAGAAAAAGAAAATCAACCCCCGCAAAATTAGTGATTACACAGTATGTGACTATGTAATTTCAATTATGTAAATAAATTTAAAGATAAAAATAGTTTTTTGTCTTAAAATATATATTTTAAATCCTTCTCTTATTTTTTGATCATTTACAACAACTACAGTAAGAACAACGACAGTCACTACATCCATGACGACCACAAGGAGAAACCGACTAGGGGGCGTGGTTTTAGCTGTTGGAGGAGGTATCGGACTACTAGCCCTCCTGGGAGTTGCAGCTGCCACCTCAGCTGTATCCGGATAGCAAAAACCATCATCGAGGAACATATTTTATATACATGTTATATTTCGAAATAATAAATTAAAATGAGCATTCTGAGAGTATTGCATTTCATACAAATGTCCTCGAGAGCGTCCTCGCCGCGAATATTTCTCGTCGCGAACTGGTCCTGTAAGTCTCTATGCCTATTGACTACAAATCCGAAAAGGTTTGATCGCAAAAATTAATTGTCGTGAACTAGTATGTCCCCGATAAATCGCAAAATAAAGTTGTTGCGAATAAAATTTGGTTTACAGTAATATCCTGCATATGAAATGTGTCCATAAACTTTGGACAATTCGGTAATTACTTCTTTATGAATGAAATGTCTCTGAATTAAGTCTTTTCATCATAATGAAAGATTTGGTAACATAATTGAAATGTTTCTCCAATCCCTATACTCTCAAATTCAATAGCAAACAACAAAAATATGATAATGAAAGAATACAAAAGAATTTGAATTCAAAATAGGTACCAAATTTAAAACAAATCTTTTTGATGTTGTATATGCTTTTAGCCTAAAAAATAATCCACATTAGATATTCTTTTCTTGCTTTAAATTTACATGCCATTACGTTGACATTTTAAAACTGAGTATGCACTGAGGAAGAGTTATCTCCCGGGTATTTTTCTTTATTACAAATTATTACATAACGTTACACACAACGCTTGCCATTTTTAAGGGCATACGCAACATAGTTTGAACCTTATCGTGCTTCATAGATTTTGAAAGATTGAGACCTCAAGATCAACCCAAATGATATTTAATATGTATCAGGGTTCACTTGCAGGAATACACAGAAATTCAGAGTAAATTCTTAGTGCTTGTTATCTTAGAAAAGATCAAAGTTCAAGGTCAGCAGTGCTTTAGTTTAACAAAATATAAAACTATTATAAAGACTAATTTCCTGTATACAGGTATAGCAAATAATCCAGAATATGATTTGGGGAAACCGTGATTTTTTCTTTTAAATCTTACCTTAATTTAGAACCATGATGTATACTTAAGGTATCCGATCCATATTAGCCTCAGATTCAATGAAATTGAATGCATAATAGATATGCATGGGCTGATTAATAAGTGTAGTCAGAACTAATTTTCATCTTTTCGTATAAGAATGCAAGAGTGGGACATGTTCTTATTTATGACCTTTTCCTGCCCTTGACGAGTTATTTCCCTTTGATTTTACTTAATAAAAATTAGTTAAAAAAAATCTGTTAGGTGAAAAAATTATCTCTAATTATTTTTCTATTCCCAATGATCGAATACATCTTTCCACCACAGCGTTTTTTGATATTTGAAGTATTTATTTTTTTATCTTAAAAAACTTACTTCCTTCCATAGAGTTCAATGCAATCTTCAATTATTAATTTCTGCTTAGGTAATAAAATTTTTGAAAATTTCTCTTGGTAAATCCCTTTCTACTCTAAAATGCTTGAAAATAATATCAGGATATTTTACAAACAATTGCTATTTAAGGTTAGAAATTTTGGTCCTAATATGGGTCGGATACCTTAA
>PRKT01000371.1:79792-90421 GCA_003671525.1 Saccostrea glomerata | reverse complement strand
ATCATTGGAAATCTTTGTATCGAGTACATGTAGTATGAGCTCCAAGATTCTCCATAAATTTTAAGCCTGGCCTTCAGGGAAAACCTTGAGAGGCAGAAGGACAGCTGGACAGTGAAACAGAAAATGTTATTCCTAACCCATCCAACCCTACCCCACCCCCAAAATACACAAATACTTTGTTTGCGGGGCTACAACTTCCTATGTTTAATTTTGAATGCCTATTCCAGTCATGATTTGAAAAACAGTAATCTTTATTATATGTATTTCAGGAAGCTTTGATGAGTATGGTTTCCCATTCTTGCCCAGAAGTTCGAGAGAATTATATTTAAAAAAAAAAAAAAAACCTATTTTTGCTAATCGTTTTTCTGCATTATCTTCATTTTATACCCTCCCCCCCTAAAGGTCGCTGATCATGTTCAAAAACACATTGCCTAGCCGAAACCACATCGGTTTATACACGCCGTTCAATTTACATGTATTTACATTTTTTTCCGTGAAGGAGGAAGATTAAAGAAAAATTCCGGATATTCAACAGCACCATGCATGGACTTCATTTTAGTATAATACATATTGTGCTTGAAGTTGAATAAAATCTATAAATAAATTTAATTAAAATAGGAAACGAAAATTACGTTTAATAGAATGAAGTCAACAATACCGGTATATTTGATAAAGAACTATTTGATAAATATATGTATGTATATGAGCAAGGCGAGTCTCTCTCTCTCTCTCATTCATGTATTTTTTAACCAAGAAAAATTAATGTGCGTAAGATACAAGTTCATTATTTTAAAGAAAATACTCAATATTACATGTACATGATGTATATACGGTAAACGATACAAATTGTTTGACTATGCTGCCGGTTATGATTTTAACAATTAAAATTAAATCGTAAAAATGTAGTAATTACATGTAATAATGATAAATTTGTAATATTCAGTAGCTACATATTGTTATAAAAGTTCTTAAATTTTCAGTTCTGGAAATACGATGCAGGTTTATTACTTCTTACATTTAAACCTGCTACCGATATTTAATCACGGAACAAATGAAAATTAAATGTTAGCACACTATGGCTATACATTAAAAAAAATTATGGGTTTTGAATAATGGTAATTATAAAAACAAATGGTATTGGCAAGTATGGTCCTAATACTCTTTTATCGGGGTACTGATTAGTGACTGCACATTAATTAAAACCTGTTCTCAAGCTGTTCAGGACCATATTAGTTGAATGCTTTTATTTCATAAATTCTATAATCGGGGTACTTTATCCAAACCTGTAATATAAATAAACATTGCAGAGCACAGAAGTCGCTTTTGAAGTTCAGACGTGCAAAAGTTACATGTACCTATCGATGTTCAATCCATTTCTTTTACTATAATTCTATCCATATGATTCGAAAGTTTCTTTTAAAAGCTAAAGATGGTATAACCATGGAAATAATCTGTGATGGGGAAAAATGTGTATGAGAAAAAATATGTTGAAAACGAATTTATTAAATCAATAATGGTTAAAGTATTTAGTAACTGCAGATCGCTAGTTCTTACGCCAGGTATCATTAAAATGAAATTAAAATTACATATGGAGCTAACGGACATGTAAAAAAAATAACAGAGACTGATTAATGTTAATGCCCCAGCGTTTTGTATTAAAAATAAAAAAATAAAAGGCATTTTAAGATGGCGGTATTATAGAACACTCAAGTCTTGTACTGTCATATAAAATCGTTCGTTCATCGAAGTGAATTTGAATGGGAAAAAGTCTCATAATATCGAATCCGACAGGAACTTTCCACCAAACAGCAGGCTCTGTAGGCGTGGCGTCAGGTGACTGAGGTTCTGCTGACGGCGTGTCCTGAGGACCTACTGACAGCTGAGGACAGACAGACCGTACTGTTTGAGCTGCTACAGGAACTACAGAGAAAGGTAGAACAATATCTGTGTGTCTTATTTACCGTCCAACCCTGAAGTATCTGATATTAACGTACAAGAACATGAGCATCTAACTTATGCCAAGTATTGGCCAAATTTCATCTATATACTTAAGGTTTAAGTGTAAATCCTGCAAAAAGACGTATGGAAAAATGGTACCTTAGCATTTTCCTTCTATCACAATATTCATGTTGACAATTGCTTTTACTTGGGGAAAAGTGAGGGGAAATTTTGATTTTACAGACTGAGAAAAAAAAGTTGTAGTATTGCGTCCCTTGATACTGCATTTAATATCAATCTACTAATTATTTTTAGGTGACTGAAGATGATGCCTTGACAGAGTTAACTGCCCCTGTAGCTGGGATCATTCTGACTTTGATGACAAATCTACGTCAGTGTTTCTGTAAGGATTCTGTCACCGACGACGAAACCTCACACTTTCTCACCATGCTGGAATCCACAGCAAGTCAAGGTCAAACAGGGTCATGGGGTCAAGTGTCAAGGTCACGAACCCGATTTGCTTCCTCCCTTCAGCTGGTGCTAAGAGGAGTTATAGATCATATTCTGCTCTCAAGTAAGAATATATTGAAATATCTGGAGTGTACATGTACAAGTCATACTTTTTTGCTGAAAAGAATTTTTTTCAAAGTGCATGTTCTTGAAGCTGTTATTTCAAACAACTATGAACAAGACTAAGAAATATTAATTAATATCCAATTCTGTAAAGGTGGTGGCCAACAGAGAGTGAGAGCTAATCTTTACGGGGCTCTTCTGTATTATCTACAAATCGCTCAGAAACCCAAGTCACTGACTCACACAGATACAGGTATGTCTAGTAGAGGTCATATGGGTCTTTCTTTAGAGAATATATAATTAAGATTTTAATGCTGTAATATCAACAAAACTCCACAGATTTTGCTCTTGACTTTGTGGGATACATGGATCGACATAAGATTGTATGTATTTAGAATACAGTCATGGTCTTCAAGTGCTATATGAAATACAAAACCTAAACTAGCATGACAAAGGTTTACAACAACGTTTCCTTTTCTGACAGAGGCAGGAGGTGATGGGGTTGGGAAGCTTATTTCAAGTTCTAATTTCGAGTACAAATCAAACAATGAAAGCTGGGCTGAAAGTTGACTATTTTTTGTAAGCTTAGTTGAAATTAAGTGTGAAAATATAAGATTTATAAGACAATGTTAACTTATCTAATATCTTATAACTTGTGTATTTCTCATTTTATCTATTACATGTATATATAATTGAGACAATTATAATTATAATCCTCAACAAAACTAATACAATAAATATTTATAGAGTTCTAATTTTATTCAGTTCGTTTTTTAATTCATGTTTATACACACATATCTACAAAAATCGCGATAGTGCATGTGGCTCTCCTCTACAAATATCGTCTGCTACAGAGCACGTGTTAAAACAGACATCAATTCTGCTGCTGCTCTATAACAGTGCTAAGCCCCGCCCCTCACGCCTCATATGTTTAATTGCTGTAGGGGGTGTAAATTTTTCTAGGTCACTCTCGGCCTTTAATAAAAAGGCTTACAGAACAACAATACCCCGGAGTTTCATAATTTCTTTGAGTATGTAATATAGCTGAAAAACATCTATTTTGTCCACAAAGTGCTGCTAGAATCCCAATATCTTGTCCGTAAAATATTTATTCCACACATTCGCACGAAACCTTACCCTTTGTTTTGAATTATACATATAATTCGAGATTTTTCGTACAACCATGCTTAACTCGGGATTCTAGCAGCACTTTCCAAGTTTGTCAAAACGCAAACTTTCAATCTGCACAAATAGTACGTTTGAAATATCCAGCTTATTGTTGTTCTGTTGCATTTTTTGGTCAAGAATTACGGACGATACGCCGACCGGGATACGTAATTTAGCTGACTGTCTTCGAAAGAGAATATAATCGATGAAAATAAATTAGCATACCTGTTCAATTAATTGAACTCCATATGAATTTAATACAATATTTCCGATATTTCCTTTTAAACTCCATTTTACGTATCTTTGAACTTGCCATCTTAGCCAAATTCTCTTTACACGACATGATCATTTTCCAAGTAACTTGATGTACACATATGACGTCATCGTTGGTAGATTTCAATCATAATTACTGTTACAGCATAACAAAATAAAAACATTTTATTTTTGTTAATATTTACACGTTTCTTATCATTTTCTAGAGCTAAATTACATCGCTAAATACAAATATTTAGAAAACCTGATTTCTAAAATTGACATCATTTTGCCTACTATGACGTCATAATGCAGCACTGATTTAGCCAAGGTAGGATATTTTGTATGCTTCCTTATTCTCCCTGCGTATATACAAAATTCTGCTATGCTACATCCTCCCCCTGGCTATGAAATGATGTCCCATCATTTTACAATGGAATTAACCACTTTCTGTATCAAAGCCGGAGAAGTAGCTTTCAAAACATCTGATCAGATTAAGTTTGTGATTAATTGTGATTTTTCCTTACCAACATCATTAACCTCTCTCTGATTCATGACATATGACTCTTGCCATTTTGATTTCTTCCTAACCCTAGCTGACCTACATAAACCAGTTTCCTCATTACCTCCCTGGGCTACAACCTCAGGATGTAGATTTGTTCCTCCTGTTGCTCATATGGAGTTTCCTCTGGTTCCTCTTCTTCTTGAGCTTCCTCTGGTTCCTCTTCTTCTTGATCTTCCTCTGGTTCCTCTGCTTGAGTTTCCTCTGGTTGCTGAGTCTGCACTGAATCTGGCTATGGTGCCACATCACGTCTGACTTCAACCATATAAACATCATCTTCAGTATCACTGTCACTACTTTGGAATTTTCCATCCTCTCTCATTGAATTGTCCACCTTTTTAATCTGTGAACTCTTCTTCTCTGTTCATTATCTATTTATTTATTTATTTGCCTGAGGGACACTCCACGACTGTCTGAGCTGGCATACAAACTCATCTACCTCCTGGCTGCCAACAAGGAGACGTCGACCCCCACTTTACGATATTTACGTACAACCAGGGACTTCCTGTACAGACAGCTCCAGCATCTACCTTTCACTCAGCAGTTTTATAGCGAGTTCAAATTTAATTAAGAATTTTTCTATTTCATAAAAAATGTTTTTAAAATTTAGATTATTTCATTTATTAAGAGCTGTTTTAGTGATTTATTTGCATGTATTACAATCAAATTTTCACATTCATGTAGAAGCTAGCCCTAACATACATGTTTTAAAATTTGTGATTGTATTTTTAGAACGCCCTGTAATGATTTCTCAGTCCTGGTTGCTGAAGCTGATTGCCATTGAACTGCGACTGACTGCACTGAACCGTCAAAGGTCACACACACTTAGATTAATGAAAGCCCTGCTGGATGATGGGTCAGAAGGTCAAACAGGTAAGGTCAAGTTCAAAGGTCAGACACACTGAGGTTAATGGAGGCCCTGCTGGATGTTGGGTCAGTAGATCAAACAGGTAAGGTCAAATTCAAAGTTAACACACATTGAGGTTAATGAAAGCTCTGCTGGATGATGAGTCAAAAGGTCAAACAGGTAAGGACAATTTCAAAGGCCACACACTCAAGTTTATGAAAGCCTTGATCCATGACTGGTCAGAGGTGTTAAGAACCCTCTCTACACTGCACACTAAAGAGTTCTGATTCTGTGGTATTTTTCTGCAGTTAGAGTGATCTGCCCTTAGATATAAATTATAAAAACAGAAATTTAAAATATATTACTCAATTTGTAATAAATTCAAGTATTCTTTACATATTAGAAGACCTAGATAAATTCACTGAACATGTCTTTTAAATGTTTTGTCTATATAGAATTAAACAGAATTGATTTCTATTCACTGATACTGTGTTGTCTTTGAACATTTTCCCCGGGGGTAAATGCTACGCACCATATATTGAAAACTAAATAGATAGGCTCAATATAAACTTCTCTATACAATATATTTTTCTCAATGTCCAAAAAAATGTTTGCACTTGTGTAGAGAGGGTCCTTAATGGTAAAGTCAAGTTAAACAACAGTCTTACAATAATTTGAAGGAGTTCCTGTATCATAACAAAATGAGTCTGATTTCTGCGACACTTAAAAAAAGTAATAAAGTTTTGTGATGTTCACAGTGTTACAGCCAGCATTAGGAGACGAAGCTGACCTGACGTACGACAGATTTACAGAGCAGAGTCTACAGACATCTTATCTGTCTCAGACAACCAGGCCGTTCAGAAGTAAGTAAAGAACAGCATTAAAAATCTCTAACTCACTGCTCTCCTGTTTCACATGTAAACTGTTTCTCATTCATTTTTCTTTTTCAGGCCGCCAAGTGCGTAGAAAGTTGCTAGGACTCCTGGACAAAGTTGACTTTTCACAGCGTTACCCTCCTACAATGAAGTTGGAGTTTTTCGAATTGTCGATGATTGAACAAGCCATCAAAAGTGTAGAGACTCGGACTGAACAGGACATTTTGTATTGTGATGTCAAAAGACTTCACTGCCTACTGATGAACGAACTGAACAACTACCAAGGCAATATCATGGTGACTCAGAGACCTCGAGTTTTAGAGGTGAGATCCATATCCCAATTAGGCCATAATAAAAATATTCCTAGATTCTCATCCCCGCCCGCCCCGATTTCATATCCCCGCCTCGATTTTTTTTATTTCTGTTTTTCTTCGTTTTAATTCTGATCGGGATTGGTATTCATCTACCATTCTTCTTTCGTTTTAAATCCCGCGAAAGTCGACATGATTTTGACCATAGACCTAAATTGAGGTCTATGTTTTGACAGCTGAAAAGAGGGTAATTGCTGTAATCATAGACCTAAATTGAATTAAGGTCTATGCTGTAATACATGTGTATATATATTAAACAAGGATCATTGGTCGAAAGAAATCGGGGATGATGTGAAGTAAGAGATACTTGAACCTTAACTATGACTTTAAGTTGGGTGTTGTAGATAAAATTACACCGATTGACCAGGTCAATAAAAAATCTGCAAAATTGAAAAAAATAGAAAATATAAAATAAAAGCCGCCCGCCCACCTCGATTTTGAAAAAAAAATTGGATGAGAATCTAGCAATTTATTTATTATGGCCTTATTAAGCATTTAATATCCTTCCTTACTTAATCCTCTTTGTGTCAGGTGATGTCAAGCTAGCTTCACAGTCTCTCTTTCCAGCCCAATCTTATACCATTGATTTCACTCTTCTCCACAATGTCTGTCTCTTTCATGTTGTCTTAATTTCTTTGACCTGCCCCCAAGGATGTCAACATTTCAGCAAAACATAAAAATTTTATAAACTTTTCAGGAAGTGGAGAATATTCTGCATCACGTGGTGCTGCGTAACAGAATCCGCCAGGAACTGTCCACCAAACAGCAGGCTCTGGAGGCCTGGCGTCAGGTGACCGAGGTTTTGTTGACTGCGTGTCCTGAAGACCTACTGACCGCTGAGGACAGACAGACCGTATTGTTTGAGCTGCTACAGGAACTACAGAGAAAGGTAAAACAACATCTGTATGTCTTGTTTACCAACCCAAAGGTATTGGGTATTAACCTCCCAGAAAACGAATATCTAACCAATGCTAACTTTGGACCAAATTTCATTTCTGTACTAAAGGTTAAAGTGTAAGTCTTGCTAAAATTATTATATGAGACTTGAATTGTATGAAGAAAGGTAACATTTCTTTTAATCTTTCACAGATATTCTTGTTGACAATTTAGGGGTGGGGGGGGTGGGGGAAGAACAAATATGTTTGATTTTAGAGAAAGAAAAAGTTGTGATATTTCTTTGAAAGATACTGCATTCAGTATTGATAATTAAAAAGCTATTTATGAATTTTAGGTGACAGAAGATGATGCCTTGACAGAGTTAACTGCCCCTGTGGCTGGGATCATCCTGACTCTGATGACAAATCTACGTCAGTGTTTCTGTCAGGATTCTGTCTCCAACGACGAAACCTCACACTTCCTCACCATGCTGGACTCCACAGCAGTTCAAGGTCAAACAGGGTCATGGGGTCAATTGTCAGGGTCACGAACCCAATTTGCTTCCTCCCTTCAACTGGTGCTTAGAGGAGTAATAGATCACATTCTGCTCTCAAGTAAGAATAAATTGAAATATCTGGAGTGTACAAGTCATACGTTTTTGCTGAAAAAAAATTTTTCAAAGTGCATGTTCTTGAAGCTGTTATTTCAAACAACTATGTGCAAGACTAAGAAATATTAATCAATATCTAATTCTGTAAAGGTGGTGGCCAGCAGAGAGTGAGAGCTAATCTATATGGGGCCCTGCTGTATTATCTACAAATCGCTCAGAAACCCAAGTCTCTGACTCACACAGATGCAGGTATGTCTAAGTAGATGTCACATGTGTCTTGTTTAAGAATATAATTCAAAGTAAGATGTCGAAGCCTGAATGTCAACAAAAATCCACAGAGTTTGCTCTTACTTTGTGGCATACATAGGTTGAAATTGTATGTATTTAGAATACAGTCATGCTCTTCAAGTACTATATGAAATACAAAACCTAAAATAGCTTGACAAAGATTTACAACAACGTTTCCTTTTCTGACAGAGGCAGGAGGTGATGGGGTTGGGAAGAGGATTTTGGCCGACGCCCACTCTGAGTATGAACAGCTGAGACGTGAAAATGTGGCTACCATTCTGTCGTACGGTGATAACTTTATGGACATGGTGTGTCGCGATGCATGTGATGGTCATGATGTAGGAAGGGTAAGGAGTGAATCCTGAAATCCTTGTGTATTTTTAGTTTCACTGGTTTCATTTTGAACAGGTTCCTGCAGTGCATGACCTTTATTGATATTTTCTGTTGTAGATGCTGGCTTTATCAGTAATGGACACCATTCTGTCTATGGACAAGTTCTAGCAGTGGATGACCTTTCTGTCCTCTAAAGGTTACCTCCAACACCTGGTGGACAGCCTTCTCCGTGACGACCAGCCGCTACAGACCCTTGTGTCCCCCACCCCCCAACTCAGAGTTCTGTATATCTACCTGTCCAAACTAGCAGGTCTTCCATTAGGCAATGCAAAGCTTATTCCTTGGTTCTTAGGCCTTTTTTCAAGAAATATAATGAGGGAGGGAGTCATTTTTAAAAAACTTTTTTATTGCCCCCAAAACATGATGAGGCAGTTTTTTTTTTACATTGTACAAAACCTTAAAAAATGATGAGAGAGGTTATTTGTTGTATTTATTTTATTGAATTAGCAATAAAAAGGATCAATGAGGCACCCTTGGAAGAGATAAAGGAGGGCCTGAGAACCAAGAAATTAATTTTTTATGCCCTTACTACCTTATTTTACCCCTAAAGAGCCAAGTACGTAAGTTATAGTCACTAGGCCCTGTAAAATACATAAATAATAAAGCTTGCCTCTCCCAAGTTTTCATGTATTTTTATAAAGTGTAAGATCCGAAGTCTTTGTATATGTAAACATATCGGCGGATCCAAGCGTCTTATGCTGCTATATAATATCCGAACCTTTGACGTTTCCCGGAAAACGAGCGTTTTTCTCCACTTTTCACATGGTTTTTGGGAAAATTCGATGTGGCCACAAGCATCGGCCACGAAAATATTTTAACTAGAAATTCTTGAACATAAAAGGAGTTGATTTAAACAGGTTTCATTCTGGCCGTGGGCTGTGGCCACAGTGAATTTTTGAAAATTCTAATATTCAGTCGTCTGTTTTACCATGTTTCTGTGACGTATTTTTCATCACCGGTGACGTGCAGTCTGCAGTACCTGCAGTGTAGATATCTACATCCGATCGGCGCTGTGTACAAGAGAGTATTTAAAGAAAACTGTAGCATCTAAAGGTACGTAAACTTTGTAGAGAAGTTCAATGATACATGTAATATCCTCTACATTCTTAAAACATATGATAAACCCTGTACTACATCACGAGTATGATCCATATTGGAGGAGGCGGCTGTCGTTTGCATACAAAACATGGACAAAGGTCGCTTATAAACACCAAATCTGAGAAAGTGTATAAAGAAAAGGAAATCATTGAAATGTACAAATCAATTTAGATTAGATTATGTCATTTTAGAGGTAAAATTAAGCTCCTACACCAATCGTTTTAAAATAGAACGCTTCATTATTTACATTGACAACGTACAGTTACTTGCAAAAGTGTATTACGCTTTTGTTCATTGCTCGTTTAAATAATAGGCGCATTATTTTTTTTTTTAAACTTGTAATTTAATGGATTTTTATACTAATATTTTACATGTCATATTGAAGATTATTTGCTACTTTTCTATGCTAAAAATAGTTTAAAATTCTTCAGGAGTTAGAATTACTTGTTAATATAAAATAACATTGGACATAATTTGTAATTAGTTTTCCAAGTATACAAAGTTTATGATTGTTGATTGATTTTTTAATGATGAGGATGGATATTTTGATTGAAAAGTGGCCAATCGTTTTTTTTTTCTCTCGCTTTCTATCTTTCAAAGTAAAAAAGAAATATGTGTAATAGCTATATAAACATAAAGTTCCTCATAGATGATTTTATAATTTGAATATATTTTCTATATAATAATTTTAGTGAAATATTTTGTTCTACATGTACCTGTTTTGAGATTGCAGGTGAAAAAAAATAATGGATTTTAAAAACAGATAAGGCTGTGTTTTG
>PRKT01000371.1:66682-77136 GCA_003671525.1 Saccostrea glomerata | reverse complement strand
ACAGAGGAAGAAATTCGGGAATTGACTCTTGGTGTGTATCAAATTAAATTGGCAAAATTTTACACCCAGGAACATGTGAACCAGGATGGATTTGAGATATGGGTTGATCAGTTCAAGCCAGGCCTCCTTGCTGCCAAGATCCAAAGTAGACATATCTCAAGCAAATGCTATCTGTGCTGGATTAGGTTTGAGGATGGTGTCGTGACCTCTTGGTATTGTCGTTGTAAGTCAGGAGTGCAAGTAGTTGGAACTTGTGCACACATTGCAAGTGTTATTTGGTACTTGTCCTTTGCTAGATACTCTGATGTGATCAACCTTGAATTAGGCAAGAACTGGCTATACAATGTATGTGATGCAGCGGACATTCCAGAGATAGTTGATGAAAGTGACAGTGAAACTGAAGCCACTGAGGAGTAAAGACAAGAAAGCTTTAACTTACTGATTGTGTATTTCAAATTATGTACAGTGAACCTTCAGATATCCGGACGCCGGATATCCGGACGCTTCAGTATCCGGACGCTTTTTCATCGGAACAGAATTTTAAAATTTTATTATATTTTGTTTAACCGGTGATTCAGGTATCTGGACGCTTCACATAACCGGACAAATTGACAGGGAACCAAAGCGTCCGGATACATGAGGCTCCACTGTATTCTTCATTTAGATTGTCAGGTTTATTGGAACTTTTTCTTGTGTCCATTATTAAAATGTATAAAAGTTAATAATTTCATATATAGTTTTATGTCCTCTGGGGATATAGGCATGTAATCTCATTTTTTCTGATACTTTTTTTTATTAAGTTTTAAAATAGTTTGCTAAATATGTAATTATTTTAAATCTTCAGTGCCAAAAAATACAAAGACATTGTAAACTGTTTTTGTATTTGATGTTTTCATAGTTGAACTCACATTAATGGATCAGAACTTGTTTTATGTCTAAAATGATGATTTGTATGTACAGCTACAATTTGAACAGTTTGACATTTTTCAATCTTTAAAATAAAACAACAAAAAAAAGTCATCTCATATTTTACAAAGTTTTAGAAGATAATTATATATTTTTTTTCAATAGAAATAGAATAATATTTTTATGTGAATTTATGTCATTTGTTTTGTACAGCTTTGCAAGTTTCCTGTTGGTAAGTTAGGAAAATGTTTGAATTAATTCTTTGTCAGTGGTGCACATTCAAAGATCAAGTTTATGTGCAAAGTCATCATAAACCAAAAGAAACTGCTTAATTGTAATTGATATCATTATATCCTGCTCATATAATTTCTTTATTTTTAATTTTGCTGTACATAGTTATCTTTTGTACGAAGAGAACCTAATACTGTTTTAAATTGTATTATTTTACCTCAGAAGGGTGATTTTTGTATTTTTACTTTAAGTGCAAAAAGGTCAAAATAAATGCTTAAGAAAGTAATATTGCCTCATTTATCTTTAAAGATCCTTTAAAAACAACATTTTAAGGATCTTTTATCAATCATGATCTATGATTTAAACATTACTGAAAAAAAAGGAATTGATTTGAGGAGAAAAATAGACTGCAAATTATGCACAGAATTGACTGCAATTATGATATTCAGATATACAAAGATATTGAGAGTCATTTGTTCTTTAAAACATTCTTTTTGTGCAATATTATTTTTAAGGTAAACAAACAATGTAATTTAAACAGTTAAATATTAATTTTTTCCTATTACATATATATATTGAAACATTAAACTTTTTATTAAAATGTTCTTAATTGATGGTAAAAATGACGTCACAGTGCTCAAATCAGTAAAATGCAAAAAAATACACCCCATCTTCAGAGAGTCATTTCAACTTAACTATAAAAGATAGATGGAAATTGTTAATATATTTATGAAGTGTACATCCTGAAGTCATATTTATATAATTATTTTCAATTTTCAAAGAAATGCCGATTTTTCTTACTAACATACTTGGCTCTTTGTCATTTATCTAACAAAACACTAATCTGTAACTTATTCCAAAATTTTGATTTAGTGTATAGTCCATAGATTTTCAATATTGATATGAGATATAAGGGCTCTGTTATTTAAATACTTCACTGTGTGTCACAGAGTTTGTTGGCTTACATGTAAATACAGATAAACACAAAGTTACTGTGTTATAGAGTTTGTTGACTCGGGTGGCAGAGTCAGCCGTGGGGGCCCACACCTTGTTACAGTGTGGAGTCATGCAGAGACTGGCTGGATGTGTCTTCTTTGACCTTCGACCTGACTTTGACAGGTGGGTGTGTCAGCTGTAGGATCTTAAGAATGTTTACAGAAATCAAATACATAAACATGGCAGTTTAGAGGTCAGCAGATAGGAGCTTTACATATACCCTATGATTGAATTAGAATGTCTCTAAAATCAGTAAATGTGCTCAATACATGTATATGTATATGTATTAATTGTTGACCACTCTTTAAATTAAAGTAATCAAAACTTTTCTCTGTAAATATGTCATTGTAGTAGTTGTATAGTGTTTAACATTTTAGAAGTTTGAATGTATAATGAATTAAAAAAATGCATTTTGAAGTAATCATTGCCTGAGCATACATTTACACTACATGCTGACCTTGTTATGATTTTACAGAGATGAAGCCGGTGTAGATACAGAGGAGGACTTCCTGCCCAGCCCCATGGCCCGCTATCGTCAACTTCTCTTTGCCGCTCTCAAATTCTGTCTGGCCATGCTGACCTCACTGGGCATAGAAAACCAGGACTGTGGCAATCAGGTGAAAATTCTCTATAGCTAAAGGTCTTGTGTAATGCAGAGTCCCTCATGGACCTAAGGTAGTATTTAGATATCTGCATAGAGAATTTTTATATTAAGACTAGAATTTATCATTTATTTACTTTTGGGTATCAATGTTCACATATGCATTGGATATGTTCTGGTAGACATAATTTCATATGTAACTCAAAGATGGATTAGAATCAAGTAACTGATACATACATTTAAAAAAAATATTGTCATGGGAGTGTAATTTGATGGGTAAGGGTGACCAATGAAATCCACAAACAGCAGACCTCCCACAAACATTTTACACTATTGTTAACCATTAAATGCTGTTATAGGTGATGCAGTTTATCTTGTCTCACGGAGAAGTTTTCCACGGAATTCTGCGAGACAGACAGCCTAGTTTAAGTCTCCCTGCTCTACGTGAACTAGCTCTAACTACAGCGGTACTGACACGAGCTAACTCCAGAGGTAAGTACTGTTATCTTATTACATTTACATGTACTGGTAATTTTGTGATTAAAAAGTCCTATCAATAAAAATTTATACAATATATTAATAAAAATCTGACACCATATTCCCCTAAGTAAATGATTAAACCATTTTTGTGGTTTAAGTAAAATTACCAATTTGTATGTATCGTCATTTCTAATGTTCTACTAAACAGGCATTCCAGATGCAGAATTTGATGACCTTGACCCAGCTGGAATAGAGTTGAAAGGTCAAAAGGTCAGAATTGAGAGACAGATGTTGGCTTTAATGCCAAAGTACTGTATATCTGAGAGAGTCAACAAACAACTCAAGTTACTGGAGTCTGACGAGTCGACTCGGGGGAAGGACTTAAGTTCAGAACTTGCGGTGGTATTTTTAGAAGTGTCCTCCAATGTGACCTCCTATTGTCGAGCTGTCATCTCAACCTCAGGTAAAACAACAAATCTATATCTAACTGTCATCTCAACCTCAGGTAAAACAACAAATATATATCTAGCTGTCATCTCAACCTCAGGTAAAACAATAAATTTATATCTAGCTGTCATCTCAACCTCAGGTAAAACAATAAATTTATATCTAGCTGTAATCTCAACCTCAGGTAAAACAACAAATTTATATCTAGCTGTCATCTCAACCTCAGGTAAAACAACAAATTTATATCTAGCTGTAATCTCAATCTCAGGTAAAACAACAAATTTATATCTAGCTGTCATCTCAACCTCAGGTAAAACAACAAATTTATATCTAGCTGTCATCTCAACCTCAGGTAAAACAACAAATTTATATCTAGCTGTCATCTCAACCTCAGGTAAAACAACAAATTTATATCTAGCTGTCATCTCAACCTCAGGTAAAACAACAAATTTATATCTAGCTGTCATCTCAACCTCAGGTAAAACAACAAATTTATATCTAGCTGTCATCTCAACCTCAGGTAAAACAATAAATTTATATCTAGCTGTAATCTCAACCTCAGGTAAAACAATAAATTTATATCTAGCTGTCATCTCATCCTCAGGTAAAACAACAAATATATATCTAGCTGTCATCTCAACCTCAGGTAAAACAATAAATTTATATCTAGCTGTCATCTCAACCTCAGGTAAAACAACAAATTTATATCTAGCTGTCATCTCAACCTCAGGTAAATCAACAAATTTATATCTAGCTGTCATCTCAACCTCAGGTAAAACAACAAATATATATCTAGCTGTCATCTCAACCTCAGGTAAAACAACAAATTTATATCTAGCTGTCATCTCAACCTCAGGTAAAACAATAAATTTATATCTAGCTGTAATCTCAACCTCAGGTAAAACAATAAATTAATATCTAGCTGTCATCTCAACCTCAGGTAAAACAATAAATTGATAGTTGTCATGAGTACGCTTCTTGTCAGTTTGCTCTCTTGAATGTTGCTAAACCTCTTCTGAGCTGCATTAAAAGGGTTTTGAAGTTCAAAATAATACATGTATTACTGGGTAAGTTTAAGTGTGTCAGGGCCAAAAAATTATATAGTTGACTTGAAAAACTGTTTTCAGAGGTGGTTTGGGTAAACCTTGTATAATGTCAGGGTCAGATAATAATTTTTTAAACTTTTCACAGTCACTGTGTTAGAAGAAAATAATATTGAAAAAGGGACAGTGTCAAGGGCAGATAATCATTTTGTAAACTTAACAGATTTTCAGAAATATTTAATCATATGGTATATCTAAGATATATCAAGGCCAGATATTCATAACTTCTGATTGATTTTAATTTGTAGGACCAACTTCACAGTTTTCTCGAGTTTTCTTCAGACCAAGTCTGGATGAAGCCCTTGCTAGAGATCTAGGAAGTACTGACGGTAAGTTATTTATAGTGCTAGAGGTCAGAGGTCAATACACTGAAACAAGATTAAGCCCTCATAAAAAAATTTATATATTGGCAAGGTATTGCCTCATAACAATCTGTCTGTCCATTAATTTTTACGGGTTTTGTGATTGTCCTATTAATTTCAAATTTGGAATGCATGTTAGGAGCCCGGGGTATAGATGATGGCATTAATGATATTCTTAAGTATCGTGTAACTCCGTATTACTTAAGAAAACTTTTAAGTTTGATATCATAAGGTTAAGAGTTGATGAAAATCAAATACTTGTATATTGCATTAAATGGGTCTCAGAGGATGACACAAGTATCCTTCAACTTTTTATGCCACCCTTCCAAGAAGGGAGGGCATATTGCTTTGCTGCTGTCCGTCGGTCTGTCGGTCCATTTAGTTTCCGTTCATTTTCTTCACAACCGTTGCACATACTGAAATGAAATTTGGTATACCAGTTTATCAGGTAAATATCTTGGTCAAGTTCTGTTTTGGGTACAATCCCACCATTTTTGACAGAGTTATGCCCCTTGGACTTAAAAAAATTCCACTTATTTGCAGTTTCAATTCATTTTCTTTGCAGAGGTTGCACATATTGAAATGAAATTTAATATACAGACATATCAGATAAATATCTAGGTCAAGTTCTGTTTTGGATACGATCGCATACTTTTTGTTAGAGTTATGCCCCCTGGACTGAGAAAATTTCCACTTAATTGCAGTTTCCATTCATTTTCTTTGCAGAGGTTGCACATATTGAAATGAAATTTAGTACATGTATACAGATTTTTTAGCTGAATATCTAGGTCAAGAAATGTTTTGCGTAGGATCACGCCATTTTAGATAGAGTTATGCCCTTTTGGACTTAGAAAAATTCAAATTTGGGGGGGAGGGGGGCATAAGTGTTTTTCAAACATCTCTTATTGGAATGAGATTCAAGGTCACAAATTCAGCTTGTATGTATATATCAAACAATTCAGTAGGGGATTATTGATTATCAAGTGAAAAAATATAATCATTATATTTTGAAAATCTTTTCCACTCATAAATACACACTGTATTAAGCAAGAAAAAAAATAAGTACATGGTAATGATGAGTGATAATTCTTCTACCAAAAATGGGAAGTTTATATGCTGTGGGTCAGGGTACTTGAGTAAGAAGAAGGCTCTTATGTCTGTATATTTTTACCCTACTTACAATGTAAGAGGTCGTTCATCTTAAGGCCGTGTCACACTGTCACGATTTATGCTACGATTACCCACGAATTAAGAAAAGTTGAAAATCGCCGTTCATCGCCAGGTTTGTCTTGTGATTTTTCTACAGCGTGTTGAATATTTTGCTGCTAGAATGGTGTGTCTGCGATGTCTGTGCGACAAAGTACGAGGTTTCTACAATTTAAGTACGAACTGAAGCGACAGCGTTACGAACTGGTTACGATATTTCTACGATTATGAAGGATTAAACGCGGTTACATACGATACTCGTACGAAGGACTACGAAATGCCACGTTACATACACGATATTCCCACAACTAATGGCTACTTCTTACGAATATACATGTAATGGAATGCATATAAAGAGTATAGGGAGATTTGTCAGATATCATTAAACATCATAGTTATGTTATTTGATAATGGTAAAAACTACAGTGCGGAACTTTTCATTATGTTCAATCTCTTCATGTGTTTATTGTACACGGTGTTTATAGTTTCTGTTACACATTTATATTCAATTTATTTCACTTTTCTAAGCTTCTTTCCTTTAATTTTAGGCAGTATTTTGATTTCGACGGTGTTAACATCAGACACCGTCTGCCAACATCGTATTAACTCGTGGTTCAGTCGCACAGTGTTCGTACAGCACTTGCCATCAATCGTCCTTTTTCGTATCATATTCGCGGGAGAGTCGTACTATGTTCTTGTCAATTCGAAGAACGCTCGCAGTATCTCGTAGGACACTCGCAGTAACTCGAGACACAGTCGCACAAACTCAAAGGACACTCGAAATAACTCGTAGGACTCTCGTAGTGTCGCGAGTACTACAAAGTTCCATGAATGTCGCACGAACTTCGAAGATTTACTACGATTATGAGTACAAGTGCAGTGCGGATGCTGTGCGATTGTCTACAAATAATGAAAAATCGTACTGTGCCCACGATTTTTTTGAACATGCTCAAAACAATTGCCAGGTTTGGCGATTTGCTGCGATCCAACAGGAGTAAGGAAGATATCCTATGAGTACTTCTGCCATAAATCCTGATTTGCTGCGATTTTTGAATTCGTAATGAATCAAAGCTATAAATCGTGACAGTGTGACACGGGCTTTTGTTAAAGTTAACATGAAAACATCCTAGTCATGATTAGAGAGTATAGAGGTATATGTACAGGAAAACATATAAATTTTTGACAAAGTACTCATTGTGAACATATCTTATTACAGACACTTCATTCCTGAGTAGCAGTACAGTCCAGGCCCCCAGCCTAGGAGTGGTGGTGTACCAACTCCGTCAGTGTGCCAACAACTTCATGTCTGTGTACGAGAGTCACAAACAACACCTCCGTAAACTACAGAGTCTGGCTGACCTAAGTTCAGACGACCTCAAACAGGTACAGAGAAAATGATGAAATTGAAGCATAACGTACAACCAAGGATATGAAATAGGATAAGTTTGTAATTTTTACATTATATGTCTTTGATGTATATTTATTTTTATATATATATATTTAATCTATTTTAATTTTTAGTTTTCTGGAGTAGAGGAGAAGCTCACATCTCATCAGAGACAGAAACTCGCTAAAACTCGTCTCACCAAAATCGTACACTACAAAGAGGAACAACTGCAGTACTTTGCTTGTATCCTTTAAGAATGAAGCAAAATATTAAGATTAAGGCAATATAATCTTTTTTGTTTGAAGTTGAAGCAAGCTTTAAAAAAAAAAAAATTTGGCAAGTTCTGTACATCTTCAAACATGAGGGTAGGTAGAAGCATTGAAAACTATAAATGAGCATATATCATAGTTATCTCCCTTGACTGTGCTGCAGACATCTTGGAGAACTGTCTGTTTATGTTGTGGCGCCACCTGGAGTATTATCTCATTCACTGCATTCCTGTCAATCAGCAGACATCTACGTACCAGAGTCAGACTCGCAGACACACTCAACTCAGGAGGCTTCAAGGTTAGACAGGCTCTTTGTATCTCACGTCTTTTTAGCTCTACTGGTCAGAGACCAGAAGAGCGTATGCAATAGTAATGCGTCCATCGTCCGTCCGTCTGTCTGTCTGTCTGTCTGTAAACAATTTTTTAAAATGCTACTCCTCCTACAGTTTTGGTCTGATTTCAATGTAACTTGTCACACAAGTAGACTACACTAAGATACATAATTTTGTTTATCGTTTTTTGATTTCAATGAACGGTGTTGCCATGGTTACTAAAAATAGAAATTTCTGTGAAATTCTTTCAAAATGCTACTCCACCTACAGTTTTGGTCTGATTTCAATATTACTTAGCAAACAAGTAGACTACACTAAGATACATAATTCTGTTTATCGGTTTTTGATTTCGATGAATGGTGTTGCCGTTGTTACTAAAAATAGAAATTTTTGTGAAATTCTTTCAAAATGCTATTCCTCCTACAATTTTGGTCTGATTTCAATAATTCAGACTTGGCACACAAGTAGACTACACTAAGATACATAATTCTGTGTACCGGTTTTTGATTTGGATGAACAATGTTGCTGTTGTTTCTAAAAATAGAAATTTCTGTGAAATTCTTTCAAAATGGTACTCCTCTTACAGTTTTGGACTGATTTCAATATAACTTGGCACATAAGTAGACTACACTAAAATAAAAAATATGGTGTATCGGTATTTGATTTCAAGGAGCGGTGTTGCCGTTGTTACAGTCCCTGAAACGTTCTACTTTCCCACCTGAACGGTGAACGAACGCTGAACGAACGGTGAACGAATGGTGAACGAACGCAGAGTAAACGGTGAGTGAACGATGTGCGAATGGTGAACGCAACTTGGTGAACGATGTGTGAACGGTGGAAGGTGAGTGAACGCAGAACACGAACGGAGCGCGAACGCAAGCGCAGAGTGAACGGTGAAAGAACGGTGAACGCAAGATGAACGATTTATTCGGAATGCCTGCGGTCTTTTCCTTGTTTTGAAATTATTCTTTTATTCTATAATTCAAATGTCAAAAATAAATATAAATACACAATCGATAAACAAAAGAGAAATAAATAGATGAATAAATAAATAAATAATAAAAAAAAAATTCTACACATACATATGTTTAAATCGATATTTTAATGACATGATTTTAATCGCCGTCAAACGTGTATTTGTTACCACGTGTAGTTAAAAATAAATTAATCTTATATAGTAAATAATTATGCTTATTCTTTTAACTAATTAAATAATGTTGACTTTAGAAGATAAAACTACTACTGAGATAAACAATAGATAAATATATAAATAAATAAATATATAAATAAATAAATAAATTAATAAATAAATAAATTAATAAATTTATAAATAAATAAATAAAAACATTTTTTTCTGCACATACCTATGTTTAAATCGATATTTTAATAACACGATTTTAATCGCCGTCAAACGTGTAAATGTTACCGCGTGTACTTAAAAATAAATTATCCTACTTATATAGTAAATAATTAGGCTTATTCCTTTCACTAATAATATAATGTGGACATCTGCAGATAAAACTGCTACTTATAGAATGAATTGATTACATTGTACGGGGTTGAAACAACCGTATATGTATTTCCCTGCCAAAGCGATTCTGAGTAAAATAACGAATTTTTTTTTTTAAATTCACAATTATCTGTTGACATTTACTGTTATCGTACTGCATAAAAATTCTCGTTCTATTTAAATTCTACTGCAAAATATTCTATATTTATGTGCCATTTTATTCTTTTATGACGATTATTTTAGCTAACTTCTTCATGTATCTGTAGACATTTCCTGGCCGTGATTATACTCGATCAAGATGTTGGAAAGAGGCATTCAAATTATTTGTAATACATGTGTAGATTAAATTTTCAAAACTAAATAAGTAATGTGTTGTCATAGTTTTTATTGAACAGAGAAATGTACGAGAGAGAGAGAGAGTAAGAGAGAGAGATAACCCCCTCGATTCTCAGATATATGCTGTATCAAATAAAATTCTAATTATTTTTCCTAAATATTCCAAGCAATAAAGGTAATCTTTTTTTTTAGATTAACAAATCCATTTGATAGTAATCATTGGCTTTTATTTTCCATCATCAAGTTAACACAGTTCACAGGAAGTCCGTCCGGGGGGGGGGGGGGGGG
>PRKT01000371.1:45558-66673 GCA_003671525.1 Saccostrea glomerata | reverse complement strand
GGGGGGGGGGGGGGGGGGGAGTTAATTATACTGAATAGCAAAAGATATTTTTAAACATGTTTAGGTACATGTACGGAGAAGGAAGGAATTTTTCTTCTCTAATAATAGACTTTTTTAAACAGTTGGTCTTTTCTAAAATTTAAATCCACACCATCAATTTACTTAGCTCTAAAGATATTTAATTAACTGAATATTTGCAGTACTGTTCATAATTCTCAAACATACATGTAGTTTAAATACGTGTTACTGTAGAAATAATTTTTTTTTATGTATTCTTGTCCTGTAAAAGACTTGGATTAATTATAATACATCCATTAATAATTAATCCTCTTTAAAATTACATCAAATTGATGCCGTGCGGGAAGCATTTGTACATTGCCCTTTTTAGCTCACTTGAGCCGAAGGCTCAAGTGAGCTTTTCTGATCACATTTTGTCCGTCGTCCGTCCGTCTGTCTGTCCGTCCGTCTGTCTGTCCGTCTGTCTGTCTGTCTGTCCGTCTGTAAACTTTTCGCATTTTCGACTTCTTCTCAAGAACCACTGGGCCAATTTTGACCAAACTTGGTACAAAGCATCCTTGGGTGAAAGGGAATTTAAATTGTTAAAATGACATATCCCCTTGCAAGGGGAGATAATCAAGAAAAGACAAAAATAGGGTGGGGTCATTAAAAAATCTTCTTCTCAAGAACCACTGGGCCAGTGAAGCTGAAACTTATGGGGAAGCATCCTGGGGTAGTGTAGATTCTAAATTGTTCAAATCATGACCCCCAGGGGAAGGGCGGGGCCACAATGGGGAATCAAAATTTTATATAGAAATATATAGGAAAAATCTTTGAAAATCTTCTTCTCAAAAACCACTGGGCTAGAAAAGCTGAAACTTATGTGGAAGCATCCTGGTATAGTGTAGATTCTAAATTGTTCAAATCATGACCCCCGGGGGAAGGGCGGGGCCACAATGGGGAATCAAAGTTTTACATAGAAATATATAGGAAAAATCTTTGAAAATCTTCTTCTCAAGAACCACTGGGCCAGAAAAGCTGAAACTTATGTGGAAGCATCCTGGTATAGTGTAGATTCTAAATTGTTCAAATCATGACCCCCGGGGGAAGGGCGGGGCCACAATGGGGAATCAAAGTTTTATATAGAAATATATAGGAAAAATCTTTGAAAATCTTCTTCTCAAGAACCACTGGGCCAGAAAAGCTGAAACTTATGTGGAAGCATCCTGGTATAATGTAGATTCTCAATTGTTCAAATAATGACCCCCGGGGGAAGGGTGGGGCCACAATGGGGAATCAAAGGTTTATATCGAAATATATAGGAAAAATCTTTGAAAATCTTCTTCTCAAGAACCACTGGGCCAGAAAAAGTGAAACTTATGTGGAAGCATTCTGGGGTAGTGTAAATTCTTAATTGTAGGAATCATGACCCCCGGGGGAAGGGCGGGGCCATTAGAGGGAATCAAAGTTTTACATAGAAATATATAGGAAAAATCTTTGAAAATCTTCTCGGGAACCACTGGGCCAAAAAAGCTGAAACATATTTGCCCATTGAAGGATCATGGGGTAGTGTAGATTTCAAAATGTCTAAATTACGATCAGTGGGGTAGGGTTGGGATGCATTATGTATAACAAGGGGGAAATCTGGTAAAGAACAGAATGGTCAAAGCTTCTCAGGTGAGCGATGTGGCCCATGGGCCTCTTGTTTGAATTTAATATTTTAGCATCGTTCTACATACATGTAGGTACTTAATGTATTAATTATTTTCCAGGGAAAATTCATGAAATAAGTAACAGCTGAGTTATAATAATATAAATATAAATATAATGGATATTTTTTGCAATGAAATAATTATTCTTTAAACACGATATCTAAGTTATTTAATAAAAAAAACATGTAAATCCTTACCATCAAAAAGATAAGTCCTTTCACTTCGGAGTTCCAAATGACAATGAAGACTAAGCGATAAGTGAACGGTGAACGCAAGATGAACGCAAAGTAAACGGAACGAAGAGCGAACGGTGAACGCAATACTGTGAACGAAGAGCGAACAGTGAACGCACATTGAACGAACGCTGAACGAACGTCGAGCGAACGGAAAAATGGGAAAGTAGAACGCTTCAGGGATTGTAACTTGGCAGACAAGTAGACTACACTAAGATACATCTGTGTATCGGTTTTTGTTTTCAATGAATGGTGTTGCCATAGTTACCAAAAATAGAAATTTCTGTGAAATTCTTTCAAAATGCTACTCTTCCTATAGTTTTGGTCTAATTTCAATATAACTTCGCACACAAGTAGACTACACTAAGATACATAATTCTATTTATTGGTTTTTGATTTCAATAAACAGTGTTGCCGTGGTAACTAAAAATAGAAATTTCTGTTAAAAACTCTCAAAATGCTACTCCAAATAACAGTTTAAGTCTGATTATAATATAATGTGGCATGCAAGTAGACTACACTAAGAACATAAAGAGACTTAATCAAGGATCATTATTCTTTTTATTGCTGTGGTAAAGTTTCAATTCCCAACTGCTAAAGAACTTTTCTCTTCCTTTGCTATAAGTACAAACCAGTAGCGCTTCAGTCTCGACAGAGACTTCTGGTTTATCTGGTACCTTATCATATTTTTTGTCTAATTGAAATAAGTTTTGTATGCAGTGAAAATTTTATCACCAATTTTATTTCATACCTTCTTCACAAGTGTCATAATGACGGAGTTTGGTTGAATTTAAAATAAGGAAAAATTGTTTGAAAAAGTAAGCAGGCAAAAATAAACCTGAATAAAAATAATGTTGCACACAATAATTAATTTTTTTTATATCTCAGTATGTAATGTATTTATAGATTGTGCTTACAGTACTGATTAGTTAATCTTTCAATGTTTACAGATTTGACTGGGATATCTCACTCATCATTTGGCGAATCTGATGCAGAATCTTTACCAGACATAGACAGACAGCTTATGATGGGGGTGACCGGTGAAGATATAGAGACACTAAAACAGACGGCAAACTCTGCCATACACGACTCACTCCTCAAAAAGATACAAAAGATTGACCAGGTAGTGAAAGGACAGATAATGTTTCCAAATATAGGGAGAAACCACCATGAGAAAAAAGATGTACAAAAATGAAAGAAAAAAATTTGTTCATACCTCTCCCACAGTCAACATTAAAACAAAATGGTTGACCCTCCTTTTTTGGCGGGTTTAATTGACACATCCTTGCACTTTCACAAATTCTAACTTTATTCTTAATCCTTAGGAAAAGTGGCAATCTTGTTGTGTATTAATGAGAAATATTAAAACTTAAATCCAGAAAAATAATTTTATTCAGAAAAGAAATGTTAGAAAGCAAAACTCCTTTACAAGTATCCTCATTCCGAACTAAGAGTTGCGTACAGAGTTTAGCAAATCGAGCACACTCCTGTTATGTACACAGTTTTTGTAAATAGGGCAAATGCTTTGTTGTTGTTTTGTGTTTACGATTCAACGGGTGCGTTGAATCGCCAAAGTCTGTTCAGCACAACCGCAGCGACTGACAAAAAATTGTGTGTTTGTTTTGCTTTCGAACATGTCTACTCTGAAATTTCTGGATTATAGTATTAAGATTTTTCAATAATACACAACAAGATTGACACTTTTCCTAAGGATTAAGAATAAAGTTAAAATTTGAAAGTGCAAGGATGTGTCGATCAAACCCGCCAAAAAATTTAAAATTTTGATAACTGTTAAATGAAATAAGATTTTTTATTAATTTTTGTGTGAAATGCTATTAAAATATATAAGTTGTAATATTATAGAGAAAAATAGAGAAACTGTGAACTTCAAATCTGTGTCTAAGTACCTTTAAAATTGGTTCAAGGTTTTATGAGATTAAATGATTAATGGAAATTTGCTTATCATATGTAACATTGGAATAACCAGATTTTATTCCATAATGGAGTACAACTTGATCCAGATGGCACTATTATTAAACACTAAATACTTTTAAATTAGAAATACAATGTACTTTTATTGAGCTATGCTTAATTCATCATCTAACTTGGACAAAACTTTAACCATTGTTTGTTTTTGTTTGTTTGTTTAGGAATATTGTAAGTCCAGGACCCACTACAGCTTTGTGGAGGCCCTCATAAGGAGAGTACGAAGACTATTGAGGCTCAACACGGGGAGCTGATAAGTTATAAAAACAGACACAGGGAGCACCCTATAGTGAAATGATTTAAGTTGTCTATAAAATTTGACTTTTTAATGTTAAGATCTACTGACAGTGGACGTATTAAGCTTATATCCCATGGAACTTGATGTGTTAATTTCTGATGAAATCATTTTTGACCATGTATTAAAGGTGTATGTGAATTAGAATGAAAACTTATGAATCAGGTTTCTCGTCTTTGTTTTGGGTTACATACAGTATAATACAGTCAAACTTTGTTATCCTGCACCCTATGAGTCCCAATGAATCCATGAAAATCGTGTATATAAAGTGGTTAATTTATCTTGGTCAATTAAGATTCTTAAATAAATTACATATAACTAGATTCTATATGCACTATAAAGAATGTACATTTTTTTTAAGATCAAAAGGCATATTATTCTTGCTAAAGTACTGAACAGTATAATCACAAGTACATGACAGAGCGTCAACTTGAAAAAATGTACATAGTATTTTTTCTTCATGCTTGCAAATATACGTGGTATTCATTTTGTAATATTGAGGTTCTCTTTCAGTTTACCGTTAAGAAGTCATTTATACCTCGGGTAGATTTCTGAAACGATTGATAATATATATTAATATTTTTTTTATTTACATATTATACCTTATTGATAATATTATTGAAAATATTTTCAAACACACACACACACATGAACACTAGAGAGTGTATTAAACTACATCTTATTTTTTTGGCTACTGAAAAAAAATCCTATCACAACATATCATTATTTAAAAAACATTATTTACATATATTTGATTTTCTTCACTTTACCACTGTCCCACTCAGCCACAAAGAGGTTGTCTCTGGTGTCTACACATAAACCCCATGGATACTGTAGATCACAGTTATCAATGTAACGGAGGAACTGTCCGTCCTGATCTAGGATGTGGATACAGTGGTTGTTAAAGTCCGCTGTCAGGATCTGACTCTGGCTGTCTGTTGTGATGCTGACTGGATTAAATGATCCCTTGTTAGCAGAGAGCTGACCAGTGTATCTAAGTCGGAGTTTTCCTGCCTGATTAACAACCACTACTGCACGGGCTGTACGGTCAGCCACACAGATATCCAGGTTCCTGTTCTCACTGATGTATTTAGTAGTGTAGTAACCATATGAATACAGATGTTTACCTTTACTATCAAACTGAATGATTTGTTTCTCTGTGGAGCCAGAGTAACGGACAACTTTAGTTTGTTTATAATCATCACTGTCCATGATAACCAGGAGGTCACCAGAGGAGGTACTACAGACATAGTAAGGTTTCCACCCCCGTAGTCTGATCACTTCCCGTATCTGGTCATTCTTCACTATGTTTACAGTTCTTGTACCAGTGTCAGTATAAACTAGATCTCCACTCCTTGTCACTGCTATGTCACGTGGTTCATTCCCAGACTTGGTTTGGATTGACCTCAGTAGTTTGCCCTGGAGGTTGAAGAGCTTCATGATTTTATCTTCTCCACATGTCCAGATTTCTTCATCACTGAGACAGGTTACACTGTCTAGTGGTCTATACCCAGTGTATATGGTGGTGATGAGCTCTGGTTCATCAAGCAGTGGTTTGACTGGAGGAACGGATACGGCTTCTGGTGTCTTCATCGTGTAGCCATGTTCTTCTGTTGTAATGGATAATGCTGACAGAGAACCAAACATTTGATGGAGCTGTTCTGTGTTGATATGATTAGGAGAGAAACTTGGTAACGAAACATTGACTTTAGGAGGCAAACGTCTGAATTCAGCATTTCTTGATTTGTAACCAGAGGTTAGAGAGACATCATTTGAGTCCAGTATTTTCTTCAGATCAAATATGCTCTGTTTTACTTCAGAAGTAATATGTTTGATTTCTTTTTCCTGTTTATTTAGAGCAGCCAGATGTTTAGTTTTCATCTCATTGATTTCAGATTTCTGTTTCTTGACAATAAACTTAATTTCTCTGTGCCAGTCTTCTCCTTTTTTTGGTGACAGCTGTTGTCAGTTTCTCATAATGTTTTTTCAAGTAAAGTTCTTCAGAGTTTAAATCTTTTGCAATTTCTTCATAAGTTGGATGTATTCTTTTTTCTAGTTCTTTCAAATCCTTGTTTAAAATTTCTTTGAAGAAGCAGGGATTCTGTAAGATATCTGTAAATTTATGCCCATGATGTTTATCAGAGGAGATGCAGGTAGAACAGACAGGAATGTCACATTTCTCACAATAAAGTTCACAATGTTTCTGGGTGTGTTTTGGACATTTTGGGTAGTTAACATTAGGAGTAGATTTTCTGTGTTTGTATGGTACAACTTTGTGTCTTATGGATGAATCAGAGAGATGCTCCCCTACACAGGCCTTACATAGGTTAATCTGACATAGTTCACAATGACTCTGTAATGCAGCTCTATGACACAGGTCACAGAGGAGGAGTACTTGAGCTCTGTCCAGGGGGTCCATCACTTGGGCTTTAGTAAAAAATAATTCTAAGTAAAGATTTGTATCACAGGCAAAATCAATTAAACTCAAATTTAAATGTAAACGATAGGAAAATCTAGTTTTGTTTGAAAAAAAATATGACAAATCGTTTTAAAAAATTATTAAATATTATTATATATTATTTAATTAAGTGTCCTTATGTTTGTAGTTTTTTTTAATCATGAAAGAAAAATGACTTTACACCTAATATTGATATAATCAGTATGACCGGCTCAACTTTATGCAACAATTGATATGTATTCTACTTCATTTTTGATCCACTAAAGGTGGATAATGCTTTGGTAATTTGTTAAATCTTAAATATTATCTTGTCTCACCTTAAGGTCAAAATTAGCCTCCCTGATATTATCCTACATTTTTTGCAAATTTCTTCCCCTTATTTTTCCTTGTGTTTAATGTGTTAATCACATCAGTTGATTTTAATACCTGACATATCTTTATCTGTCAATGTAGAGATAAAGTTATAAGTAGATTAGATATACCACCATGCAGGGACTTGTGTATACATAGGTCCCTGGTAGCATCATTCACACGTAGGGGGTTTATATATACTAACCTATAAAGGTCCCTGTTACTACCCATCCATTGACCTTAATTTGCTTTATCTAAGGATAGATGCTTTATCAATAGAACTTAAGATGTTGCCACAATCCCTCGCTTCATAATTTTTTAAAAATAATTTATTGAAACTTTTCTTTGGGAAAATTCTTGCTCTTTTGAAATGAATTATAAAAAGTAACCAGAAGTCTCTGATGAGGCTGTAGCTCTACTGGTCTGTACGTGTAACAAAGGAAAAGTAGCACTTGGATTTGAAACTTCGCAGCAGGCATCAATATATTGAATAACTTATGTTTCTTAATGTCGTGGACCTGTGTGCCAAATTATATTGAAATCAGACGAAAAATGTAATAGGAGTAGTATTTTAAAATATTTAGAATGAAATCTATTTTTAGTAACCATTGCAATACCGTTCATCAAAATAATAATAAAAAAAAAAAACAATGCGCAAAATTATATATGTTGTAGTCTAACAGTTCTTATTAAACGAGTTTTATTGTTTAAATCATTAAAAGTATAATATATTGTAAACCAATTTTATTCGCGTGCTAAAAAGAATTTCGTGAGGTTCGAGAGAGCCTTAATTTTCATCGCAAATATTTTCTCCTTGCGAATTAACTAAAACCTAAAGCAGCTTTGTCTATTAACAACAGATCCAAAAAAGGCTTGATCACGAAAAGCAATCGTTGCAAACTAGTTAACTCTAATCGGTAAATCGCAAAATAAAGTCGTTGCAAATAAAAGTTGGTTTACAATTATAACAAATACAGCATGAATGTTACCCATCTATTGTCAATGGAGGTGGGGTTTTCAATATTACCCTCAACTAAATGCAGTATAAAGTATTAATGTACTAATTGAACATAAGTAATCCGAGATTACAGAGCTCACCAGTCAACGAATGTTGTCTTTAAGGTAGATCGCGGGTTTGCTGACGTCACAATAGGATTTGACGTAAAAAGATTACCGCGTTCAGATTAGCAATCAAAAAATATCTTCAGCAGTACTTCATGCAGTAAAAAGTGAAATATATATTAAAGGTTGTTTGGTGTTTTTAAAATATTTTGTTATGTAATTGAAAATAATTGATGTTCTGATCAAGGTTGTCTTTAACATTATAAGTAGTTTTTAACGCTGACATCTGTTGTGTGTACGTACCTTTCTAAAATACTATTGCCTAATTGTTAATACAATACAAAAAAAAATCCACTGCCGGTGTGTCTGGCGCCTGCCCTGCATTTTAATTTTTTGTTCACTTTAATGAATTTTGTTTTGCTTGTTTAATTTAGTCTACATATAGTACACACTAATCTACTTTATTTTTCTTTGTTTAACAATCATCTCTAACTCCATTTTCTTCGCGATGATGTACGCTTAGATTGGTAATATTTTTATGTGCATCAATATTGTCTGAGTTAAGTACAAGTATACGATTTTTAAAACGAGAAAGAAATGGACAGTATATGGTAAATCAATATGCTTATCATTTGTACATGAGTTTCTCTTATTGATGATTTTTTTTTTGGGGGGGGGGGGTAAATTAGATAATTATCAACAGGAGAGACGTTAATGATTAAGGTAACATCACCAAATAAAATATAACCAAATAAAATATGTATTATAAATTTTCATCTATAATTAACTCAGACCTTTTAATTGACAATCAATAGCGATTCGGCGTACAACTGCGATTGGTGTTTTGTGTGGAAGTTGGGGTGTCAAGGCAAGAGTTTCAGTTTCAGGCTCATAGGAAGCAATTTCAGTTATGGGCACAGCTACTCGTATATATTTTCAGTTGGAGGTACTATCGATAACCAAAAATTCCTCGACAATTGAGGGGACACGAGCATGTGGTAGTAATGTTTTCTAAAGTATTAATACCTGTTTCCTATAGTATACTGTATGCTTTCTATAGTATTCTAAATATCGGCAAAGTAATGATAAGAAATTGCCTTTACGACATTTTGAAGAGAAAACTGAAGTCTTTTAATTCAGGGATAGACAAAAGTAATTCATTCTATGAAGTATAAATGTATACAACATAGTTTATAAAGCTATTTTCATTCAACTGCAATATTTCCGATTTTAAATTGGGTCTATTTTATTAATAGATAAAAATGATGCAAAAATATATATGTTTGAAATTGTTCTCTAATCCGGTAAGATGTTTCTTTTCTTCTTGCATCCATGTACATTTGTTATAATTTTTCTGCACCTCTAGCCTTACGTTTATTACGAGTGTCACGCTGTTGGTTAACTATGACTATGATTATATCGGGAAATTGAATTCACTAATTGCATGTTTTATTTTTAGTGAATTGTTGATTAATTCAATTTTTTTCAAGTCATGCAGGCATACGAAAATAATGACGTCGCACCAACGTTATATAACGTCGTGATGAAAATATAATACTTTTGCTGAAAAATTGTAAAACTTTAAAGTTTTTTTGCAAGAAATTGAGCGAGAACACATATTAATTTTTTTTAATAAATCGATTCTAAATTTACTTCACATTCATTGTATCGAGTAATATAAAATTCGTCTGCTTCGTTTTAATGTTATGATTATGGTTTTAAAATGCGTATACCGGCAGAAAAGGGACATTTTACTATATATTTCATTGAAAAAGCGTCATCTGTTCTAATCAACATTAGCGCATTTGAATTACGATAACAATCTAACCACGCAGATGAATCTCATAAAAAATTCAGAAAGAAAAATTCAAAATGAGAGGAGTTAGCTGACAAATTTTTAGCCTATGTTTTCAGGCAGACAGTAAACCCGCGATCTACCTTAAGTAAGCTAAAGTCACACAATTACCCAACAAAAAGTGTGCATCCAAAAATGGGAAATTTATGCAATTTTTATCTGATACTTTGGAATAGACCTATATAAAAACTTCAAACTAGTTCGTCAATCTTCATCGCTAAAATGTAATTAAAATTCAGCATCTGAAGAAAGTTTGAGAGTTTTCATCCAGGAAATGTAGGTCAGATTCAGCATACGAACCAGTCTTTAGTATGTATCCTTAGATGTATCATCCATGCAAGTTTGGTCATTAAAGAGCTCATATAATTATTATTATTATAGTTACTTGAAAATGAATCCTGCACCAAAAAACTTTAACCTGTTCACTCATCCGAAAATGTAAGTCAGATTCAGCTTCTGAAGCAAGTATGGTATATGTAATATGCATCCTAAGATATATCATCCAAGTAAGTTTGGTCATTATAGGGCTCACGCATGTAGTAACTTGTAATTGAAACTGCATCAAAAAGTTGAACCTGTTCACTCAACCGGAAAATGTAGATCAGATTTAGCATCCGAAGCAAGCCTGGTAGTGATTGATCTATTGATTATATACTGTTTAACGTCCCTCTCCAGAATATTTCACTGATATGGAGACGTCACCATTGCCGGTGAAGGGCTGCAAATTTAGGCCTATGCTCGGCACTCAGGGCCATTGAGCAGGGAGGGATCTTTATCGTGCCACACCTGCTGTGACACGGGGCCTCGGTTTATACGGTCTCATCCGAAGGACCGCCCCATTTAGTCGCCTTTTACGACAAGCTAGGGGATACTGAGGACCTATTCTAACCCAAGCCTGGTAGTGTGTATCCTTAGATTATCATCCATGCGAGTTTGGTCAACATAGGGCTAATAGTTACTTGGAAATTAGACCTGCACCCAAAACTTTTAAACTATTCACTCATGTGAAAAATGTAGGTCAGATTCAGCATCTGAAGCAAGCCTGGTAGTGTGCATTCTTAGATGTATCATCCATGCAAGTTTGATCAACATAGGGCTTAAAGTTCCTCGGAAATGAGACCTACACCAAAATATGCAACAAAAATATTAACCTGCTGCAAAAACATTAACCTGGTCATTCCTTACCTATAAAATTGCAACTTAAAAAACTTAACCTGGGACTCCGACGCCGACACCGACACCGACGGTATTACAAAATGAATTCATTATCTTACATGTGTCTTCATCTCTTTATATATAAAACTCAGAGAATGAATAATTAAATTCCCTTCCACATGAGTTTACTCTCCTTTTTCGAATGTTGGAGAAAATGTTGTATTTTGCTATAAGTTATAAAAGAGATTATACGTTATAATATTCTTTCTGATAATGTCCATGTATAGTGGGGTCTTTTTATGGAATGATTATTTGGGGTTTTCACGAATGTTTTGTATGGTACACATGATGAATGAGTGTATATAGATAAATAAATAATAATATACTCTTCAAAAAAAAAAAAGAAACACATAGTAGAATTTTAGTGGTACATTGAACATAAAGATTATTTAGTAAATTGATGCACTGATAAAACAGAAATGTGGTAAACAAAAGGAATACTATTTAAATGTCATAATTGCTCAACAATTTTAAAATTATATTCAGTTTAAGACCATTAAAGATCAATATCTGGTATGCTCCCCGCAGACACAAATGATAGCCACAAACGATAGCCACAAACGGCATCTAATGGAAGCAAATGTGTGTAATAAAAACTGTATAGGAATACTCCCCCACTCCAAATGTAGAACTTTGGGCAGCTGTTTCAGATTCTGGGGATGCGATTGTCATTGGCAAATTATGTTAATCCATTTTGTCCAATGCTTCTAAATATGGATTAAATCTAGCGATTTAGATGACTGTGGCTGAAACAGGTTGTTGTTTCTTTGCAAGAATAGGTGTGGCAAACGAGCCATATGTGGCTGTGTATTGTGAGATTGCAATACGGCTCTAGGATGCTGCAAAATTGAATGGGTATGTGTAGGTAGAACATGGTAAGAGTACCTTTTTCCATCAAAGTCCATTGAATTCGAACAAATCAATCTTACTTTCTTATAATACCGTTTTCCATATCATTACACTACCACCAACAACTTATTTAACGTCCTGGAGGCAGTTATCTATCTAACATTCATTACAAAGAATTAGCACTCTTAAATTTATAAGAGGCTTTCGGATAAACATTCTGGACTAGTAGGTTAACCTAAATGTTCAGCAGTGATGCTGTGGTCATACTCTATTGATCTGAGATCTTTGAAGTTGATATTTGGGGTGTTGTGGGGTCGGAACAATGGCATGAATAATCCTCTTGCAATAATTCGTAGTCAATTGAAAACTGTCTTGTTAGATGATTTGTGCAGTTCAGGGATAGCTAATGCTTTAGATGAAATCCTTGCATTACATTCATGCAATTTATGTAATCCTCGGAAGTGATGCTGTGCTGCTGATGTCACACGTAGTCTACCATATTTTTTGCGAACATTGGGTGTTCGATGTGAATGGTTTATGTTTTATAGGTTAGATATGGTCTGCGTGTAACATTAAAACCTCTTGCAATTGTAGATTGTGGTAACCCTGCTTCCAGTCGCCCATTTTCCTTTTTGTGCTACGCAACATTCAGATGCAGCATTTTTAGGGAACGTCATTTTTCAGATAAAACCACATTCAAAATATCGAGAACCTCCGCTTTTGATAGCCCCTTTGTACCTGAAGGAATTGCATCGGAATTCAACAAACGAAAATTGATATAAAAATTTTGGGGGAAATTTTGCAAAATCAGGTCTTTTTGTCTGTGAGACTTGTAGAAAAGCTGTAAAGTTAACAATTGCATTAAAAAATCATGCATTTCACTCGAATACATCGTATTCATACAAAAATGAAAGGTATGACAAAACTATCATACATTTTTTAGGGCATTGTTCCTACTATGCGTTTCTTTTTTTGAAAAGTATACATTAATAAATTATTTGTGAAAAATATGTCCAACAAAATCAACAAGTCCCGGAATTAAGTATCGGGGGAGTCCTGTCAATGATAACGAAAGCTGATAATTCTTTAAAGGTCAAACAGGTAAGGTCAAGTTCAAAGGTCATACAAACTGAGGTTAATTAAAGCTTTGCTGGATGATGGCTCAGAAGGTCAAACAGGTAATGTAAAGTTCAAAGGTCACACACACTAAGGTTAATAGATGCCCTGCTGGATGATGGATCAGAAGGTCAAACAGGTAAGGTCATGTTCAAAAGTAAAAAAAAAACTCTAATTAATGAAAGCCTTGTTAAAAAGTCAGAGGTTTAAAGATAAGGTCAAGATCAGTGACTGAAGTTAGAAGAGATCATGTGTCTGAAGTGTATTTCTGGTACTTCTAATATTTCTGGTATTTCTGTTACATTTCGGCACACATTTAGACATACTTTGGAAACAAAAATTATTACAACAGTAATATTTTGGGATACAATTTTGTTATGCATTAAAAGGAGATCATACCCAAAGTTCCTATTGTACATGCATTATTCATAGTTTTGTGTAAGTAAAAATAAATGTTCTGATTTAAATTGTGTTGTCAATGTGTAATCATCAATGTAACAGATCAAGTTTTGTGATTTTACAGCCAGCATTATGCGACGAAACTGACCTGACGTATGACAGATCTACAGAGCAGAGTCTACAGACATCTTATCTGTCTCAAGCAGCCAGGCCGTTCAGAAGTAAGCAAAGAACAATGCTAAAATTAATGACAATGCTCTTCTGTTGCTAGTGTAAATTGTTGCATACTTTATCTTCCTTTTCCAGGCCACCATGTGCACAGAAAGTTGCTAGCACTTCTGGACGAAGTTGACTTTTCGCAGCGCTATCCTCCTACAATGAAGTTAGAGTTTGTCGAATTGTCGATGATTGAACAAGCCATTAAAAGTGTAGAGACTCGGACTGAACAGGACATTTTGTATTGTGATGTCAAACGACTTCACTGCCTACTGATCAGCAGATGAACGAGTTAATTTACTACCAGGACAATACTATAGTGACTCAGAGACCTCGAGTTTTAGGGGTAAGATCAATATCACTATCATTAAGGGGCTTCAACCATTAAAGATACTCTCTTACTTAATTTTTAATTGTTAGTTCATTATTTATACACAGAATTGACGACGAAATTTTCCTTTATTTCTCGATCATCACAAGGAGCACACGGCAGGTGTGACCGGTCAGCAGGGAATGCTCAATCCTCCATGGCACTTGATCCCACCTCTGATGTTTCGGACCCTCCATCTCGTCTGATCTAATGCCTTTGTTTTCTCTTTCCTCCATGACAACTCTATCTTTTTCAGCTAACTCTGATCTCAGCTGTTTTTTGATTTCAGACAAAAGTGAATGCTAAAGCTTTACATACACTTTACGATTTACAGAAATTTAAAGTTTTGATACCTTTTCAAAAATTGGAAATAATTCTTCAGCATGTGGTGCTACTTAACAGAATCCGACAGGAACTGTCCACCAATCAGCAGGCTCTGAGGACATTGTTTCAGGTGACAGAGGTTCTGCTGAAAGAGTGTCCTGGGGACCTCTAGACCGCTTAGGACAGCAGACAGACCGTACTGTATGGGCGGCTACAGGAACTATAGAGAAAGGTAAAACTAGCTCCTACAGGTACTAAAGAGAAAGGTAAAACTAGCCCCTACAGAAACTACAGAGAAAGGTAAAACTAGCAGCTATAGAAACTTCAAAGACAAGAGAAACTAGCTCTTACAGGAACTAAAGAGATAGGTAAAATTAGCTCCTACAGGAACTACAGAAAAACGTAAAAACAAGCTCTTACTGGCACTACAGAAAAAGGTAAAATTAGCTCCTACAGAAACCACAGAGAAAGGTAAAACTAGCCCCTACCGTAACTACTTACAGAAAAAGATGAAACTAGCTCTTACAGGAACTACAGAGAAAGGTAAAACTAGCTCTTTCAGAAACAACAGAGAAAGGTAAAACTAGCCCCTACAGGAACTACAGAGAAAGGTAAAATTAGCCCCTACAGGAACCAGAGAGAAAGGTAAAATTAGCTCCTACAGGAACTGCAAAAAAGGTAAAATTAGCTCCTACAGGAACTGCAAAAAAGGTAAAACTAGCTTTTACAGGTACTACAGAGAAAGGTAAAATTAGCTCCTACAGAAACAACAGAGAAAGGCAAAACTAGCCCCTAAAGGAACTACGGAAAAAGTTTAAACTAGCCCCTACAGGAACTACAGAAAGGAAAAATTATTTTCAACTGGAACTGCAGAGAAAGGTCAATCTAGCTCCTGCAGGAACTAAAGAGAAAGGTAAAACTAGCCCCTACAGGAACTACAGAAAAAAAGATAAAACTAGCTCCTACAGAAACAACAGAGAAAGGTAAAACTAGCTCCTACAGGAACTACAGAGAAATGTAAAACTAACTCCTCTATAAACAAGAGACAAAGATAAAACAATATATATTTTATCTTGTTTACGGACACTAAACTATCTGGTATTAACATACAAGATCATGAGTATCTAATCACTGTCATGTATTGGCCAATGTCATCTGTATACTTAAGATTAAAGTGTAAATCTTGCACAAAGATGTATGGAAAAATGGTACTGTAATATTTTCCTTCTATCACAATATTCATGTTGACAACGGCTTTCATTTGGGGAAAAGGAAGGGGAAATTTTGATTTTATAGAGAAAAAAAGTTTTCATATTGCATCCCTTGATACTACATTTAATATCAATCTACTCATTATTTTTAGGGGACATGTACAGAAGATGATGCCTTGACAGAGTTAACTGCCCCTGTGGCTGGGATCATCCTGACTCTGATAACAAATCTACTTAAGTGTTTCTGTAAGGATTCTGTCTCCAACGACGAAACATCACACTACCTCACCAGGTCAAGGTCAAACAGGGTCATGGGGTCAAGTGTCAGGGTCACGATTCTAATTTGCTTTCTCTCATTAATTGATGCTTAGAGGAGTAATAGATCACATTCTGCTTTCAAGTGTATGTCTGAATAGTGCATGTACATACTTTTTCGCTTAAAAGAAATTTCAAGTGCGTGTTCATAAAAACCAATTTCTAATTCTTTTTAGATGCTGGCCAGCAGAGAGAAAGAGCCAATTCATATGGGGCCCTGCTGTATTATCTACACGTCGATCAGAAACCCAAGTCACTGACTTACACAGTTACAGGTACTGGTTTGTCTAAGTCGATGTCACATGTGTCTTGTTTAAGAATATAATTCAAAGTATAAAGATGTCAACGCCTGAATGTCAACAAAACTCCATAGATTTTGCTCTTACTTTCAAGTATGCGTAAGTTGAAAATGTATGTATTTAGAATACATTCAAGCTCTTCAAGTATTATATGAAATACAAAACCTAAACTAGCGTGGCAAAGGCTGGTAATGATGTTTCCTTTTTCTGACAGAGGCAGGAGGTGATGGAGTTAGGAAAGGATACACAGTCCAAACTAGTAGGTCTTCCATTATTTCCTCTTTCTACCATTCTACCAAACGTTCCTCGTCATGAATCTAACAACCAGAAAATCTGTGACTCATTCTAAAATATTGATTTAGTGGTAGGCCATCGATTTTCGATATTGATATGAAATTTAAGAGCCCTGACATGTAAATACAAAGTGACTGTGTGTTACAGTTTGTTGGATGATGGGTCAGAAGGTCAAACAGGTAAGGTCATGTTCCAAAGTAAAAAAAAACTGTAATTAAAGAAAGGCTTGTTAAAAAGTCAGAGGTTTACAGATAAGGTCAAGATCAGTGACTGAAGTTAGAAGAGATCATGTGTCTGAAGTGTATTTCTGGTACTTCTGGTATTTCTGTTACATTTCGGCACACACATAGACATACTTTAGAAACAAAACTTATTTCAACAGTAATGTTTTGGGATACAATTTTGTTATGCAATTAAAGGAGATCATACGAAACAGTTGATGCCTTATTATTTCTTTGTCAATTAAATGAGTATTGTATGTAGGGGAACTTTTACTTCCAATTTTATTTTATACCCTCTTTTAACGTGAGAATTTGAAATTGGGCAAATTTAAGAAAACAGACACAACTGAGTGTAGATGAATTTAAAGTAGGACAAAATTAAAAGAGTAAGGGGACAAAAATAAAACCTAATGAAAATATTGATGTGTGCATTACATTTTTTTTTCTCTGACAGTGTATATCGAAACAGTGCTTCCGATTACTGTAAATCACATTTTATTTGCTAGAACTTAATTTTTGTGTAATTACACGAGACAATTAGCTCGCAGAAATTTCATTCTCGCATTTAAAACAGTTTTCCTTACGATAATTTAGAGGGAAAACAATTCTTAAAAATTTTGTATCGCTAATAAAGAGTCAATGACTATCTCGCAAAAATATAGTTTCTCGAAAATTTAGTGATCTACAGTAATAATCTTTAAATACTTACAGATCTGACTGGGATTTCTCAGTCATCATTGGGGGAATCTTAAGCAGACTTTTTACCAGACATTGACAGACAGCTTATTGGGTTGACCAATGAAGACAGAGACGCTGAAACAGACAGCAAACTCTGCCATACACGACTCACTCCTCAAAAAGATACAAAAGATTGACCAGGTAATATACACCAATAATTCATCAAAAAGATACAAAAGATTGACCAGGTAAAATACACGACTCACTCTTCACAAAGAAACAAAGGATTGATCAGATTAAACTGAAAGGACAGAGATTACTTGCAAATAATAAAGATAGAGACCTAGGGGAAACAAAGGTGATAAAGAAAAACTGCTTCTTATTTCTCTCCTTTTGCTTTATTGGACTGATTGGACAGAAAAATAATTGCGTATACGTGATGTATATTAAAAGCAACTTATTTGGAAAACGTCTAGTCCTGATAAATCCTCTCCCAATGACAAACATTAAAAAGTGTGTCATCCGCCTATTTGTTACAATCGACATTACAAATAGTTAGGGCTGGGCAATAATATCGATATTTCAATATATTGCAATACAATGACAAAAAATATCGTATCGCAATACGATTTTGTAATATCGATATATTGGCAATATGCTTAGAATAAGGAATTTTGTCATTAAAATGATTATTTATAAAAATGGACTAATGAAAGTTTCTTACTAAGCCAAACATTAAGACAGAAGTTGTTTTTTGGGAACATTTAAGAGCATAACTTAAACGAAATCAACAAGATTTTTTTCCGTGTTGGTTACTTATCATTGTTATGTACATTCTGCATGTAAATTAAAGTAAATATAGTGAGAAAATGCCATTTTTATAACGTTGAAAATATTGCAATACATATCGCAATACAGTTAAAAATATCGCAGTATATCGCAATACGAAATCTCAGGCCAATACCCAGCCCTACAAATAGTCATAGATGAGTGTTTTATGAGATTAAATGATTAATTGAAATATAGTAATTAACATGGGACATTGAGAATTTTTATTTGGAGATTTTTATCCATAATTCAGTAAAACTGGCTCAAATGACTCTGTATATAGGAGAAAAAGAGCTTTAAAATGAAACAGAGAATCTATGATAGTATTAAATTTATTCACTGATATAGGATGAATTGTTGTTATTTCAAAAGAAGAGTACCCTAAATGTGTAACGGACAGACATACAATTATATGGACGAACATTTCCTTCACTATTTACTTCCATCCATTTTGCTTTCAAGCAGGGTAATAAAAATACTTTAAATGTCCATACATAATTTATCATCTAACTATGACAAATCTTTGGAATAAACCAATATTTGTTTGTTTCCTTTGGAATATCGTAAGTCCAGGACCAACTACAGCTTTGTGGAGGCCCTCATAAGGAGGGTAAGACTATTGAAGATCAACATTGGGAGCTGATATGTTCTAAAAACAGACACACGCAGTGTAACGTTGAATTTTGATTTGGGTTGAAACTTGACCCGATGGTCATTCTTCAACGTTGAATATTGATACCAAAGGTGTTGAAGAAGGATGTGGAAATAACGAACAGTATTCAATCTCAACGTCCATTAAACAAATATACAAAATAAGAGCAAAGCAAACACGGACCTCCAAAACATCAGAGGTGGGATCAGGTGCCATGGAGGAGTGAGCATCCCCTGCCGACCGGTCACACCCGCCGTGTGCTCGTTGTCATAATCAGGAAATACCGGAAAAAAATCCGTGGTCAATTCAGTGTATAAATAATGGACTAACAATTGGTATGAAAAACGTCAGTCAGCATTTCATTTAATGATAAATTGTATTTACTGACAAGGTCTGTGGCAACGAACTTTGAAAAAATTACGCACTTTGAAAAATTTTTTCAAAGTGCGTAAAATTTTTCAAAGTGCGTTAAATTTTTGACACACTCAACGCACTTTGAAACATTTTTTCAAAGTGCGTTAAGAATGCATATAAACATTTTTTACCATGGAGGCATTTAACGCACTTTGAAAAAAATATATGTATGAATATAAAAATTCTAGACTTAGATTTTAGTAATAGAGGAAATCAAATTGTAATAATTCTATCTTTCGAAAAACATAATTAAATTTACATGAACTCATTTAACCTCATTGAGAACAAGGAGGAGACGAGTAGAAGGTCTCTCACCCAAGCTCTTTTTTTCTTAAACATTGTGCATTTACATAGCCGTCGGTAGCAAATAAAAGTTGACCCCACAGTTTAGCCCCAATTTTTAATGCATACATGTATAAATTATGTATATCTTTGCAAAATATTAATGTGCCTACATGTAACCCCACTTTCCGGTACTGATGCCTATGCTACACCCAAATGCATGTATATGTGTTTGCATAACTGGTATGACGTTGAAAACTTTCAATAAATTAAAGTTTACATAAAATACATGCAAACTTGAAAAAAAAATTAAGTACAGTAAAGCATTTAAGCGAGAAAGAATTTTCAAAGTATGAAAAAAATCAAAATCGCTCACTTTCACATCCTGAAGTGACCTCTTTACAGAAGAGTTATCAAACAGGTTCAATTATTTACCATACCTAAGATTTGCAGGAATATTGACAAATCCATACCAAGTTTTTTTCAAAGTGCGTTAATATGGTCCATATTAACGCACTTTGAAATGAAATTTTATTTTTTCAAAGTGCGTTGACTTGGTCCCAAAATTTAACGCACTTTGAAATTTTTTTTCAAAGTGCGTAATTTTTCAAAGTGCGTTGTAACAAAGGTCATTGTATCGACCATAGAATTTACGAAATGATGACTTTAAACGAGACTGTTGATATTCTTGTTTCATCAACTTGCTTGTCAATAATTTACCTCGTTTAAAAAAGTGTTCATACGTAGAGCATGCTCTTGCGTATCGAATCAACTGAGATATAAATACTCCGTATGCAGGTGATGAAGGTATATTGCTGCATAAATAAAGGAAGTTGATGATAGAAAAGTTAAAGTCATCATGTTTATCATATAGCTTGGTTGTTAGATTACCATTAGTATCTTTTTCAAGTAAAATATCCAAGTATGAAGCAGAAGTGTCGGACTCTGTGGTATCTTTAATCTCAAGCTCACCAGGATATATGTCGACGTAGGAATAGAAAATATCATTATTAATTGACAATACGTCGTCAATATATCTAAATGTCGAGTTGAAGGCCACAACAAGTGTTTTCTTCATTTCACGTGAAAGATTTTGCATAAATTCTGCTTCATATGAATATATAAATAAGTCTGCTAATAACGGAGTGCAATTTGTGCCCATGGGAATTCCAATAGATTGTTGGAATACGTGGTCTCCAAAAACCACATTTAGACCCTATTTAGACCCTAGTTCGTTGAAAACTGAGCCGGGCCGTGGGATTTTGATCATGAAACCGGTTCTTAATTCAACAGCATAAAAACACATATTTATGAATTGGTTTTCTCAACTGTGATTTAATCCATATGCAACGGGAACGGGGATGGGGTGATTGGGCGGGGATGGGGATGCTCCCCCTACTTTTACAAAGATAGACATAATATGGGCATTGAACAAAGTGAAATTGGATTAGCCCCCCACCCCACCCCTTTCAAAAGATATGGT
>PRKT01000371.1:0-45406 GCA_003671525.1 Saccostrea glomerata | reverse complement strand
TCCCCCCCCCCCCCCCCCCCCCCCCCCAACACACACAATTTGCATCCGACAATAATCTAATCAATGCACACTTCAGTAATTCAGTTAGCATATATTCTTAGAAAACAGTATGAACAAAAAACATCTTAGTTTCCTTGTCTAAATCATGTCATTCCTGTTCAATATGTGATTCCTATACGATTAGTTGTTACTCTTGTGGGGGTAGGGTTTGGGAGTTCGGAGAAGCCAACTTTTTAGGTCACCTAAGGCGACCTATTGCTATCCGTTTTCGTCCGTCGTCGTGCGTCGTTCGTCGTTCGTCATGTGTTAACATTTGAACATTTTCAGCTTCTTCTCTGCAACCACTCAACCAATTACCACCAAATTTTACACAGAGCATCCATGGGTAAAGGGGAACAAAAATTGTGAATTTCATGGTTCCATGGGCGGGGGTCAACACCACTTAAATTAATGCAATCTTTAAAAATCTTCTTCTTTACTCCTGAACATCAAGCAGTCAAACTGTTAGCATGAATGTAATGACCATCGAGTCCTCTACCAAAATTGTGAAATTTATGGCCCCAGGGTCAGGGGTTGTAGTGCTAAGGCGGAGCTCAATTGATTATACAGTAAAAATGCATTATTTCTTTAAAAATCTTCTTCTCTGTTCCTGGGTATTAAATTAACTAATTAAATACAAAATTATGATGAGAAAGAATGCCTTTTGCAAAATTGTGAATTTCATGGCCCCAGAGGGAGGTCACGTGACAAGACATGGCGTAGGACGCATTTTTTCACGAGCACTGCTGATTGGAACTATTTTAGCGTATATCGTTATATATCAGTGTTTATTTGATTTAAGAAAGCTGGTGGTTGGAGTGGACACTGCACGGTGAGTCGTCAGTGACTTATTTTGCAATTTAATATAGAAATTCCTAGTGTATTCTTTTGAAGTATTCTTTTGACTTCACCGTGAGTCGAGTCGAGTAGTGTTCACGCATGCAAGCATGGCGAGTAATGTCACTAGCCCCTCGACAACACCACCAGCTAGTGGTAAAGACAGTGGTAAAGACAATAAAAAGAAAAAATTCATTCAACTGAACATAAAATCGGCATCTACTTCTGTTAAAAACACTGTAGTGTCTGATAAAAAAGCTACAAAAAAGCCCCGATTAAGCAGTTCCGACCAAATCCCCGCAGGTGCCCCAGACGGTGAAAATGACCTACATTCAATTCAAGAAAGTCTGGACGAAATAAAGCAAGGGATGGTTACAAAAGATGATATTGGTGAGATTGTGAAAAATATTTTGTCAGAACTGAAAGGTGAATTTGTCAAAGAAATCAAGATTGCAATTAAAGATGAAATAAAAAAGGAAATCAAAAATGAAATTAGAGCCGAGATAGAAAAATTCACTCACAAGAACGTTGATGAAAAAATGATGAGGGCTAACATAGACAATACAGAAAAATTCGATGCCTTGAATTTAGATCTGAATGATATTCGAGAGAAAATCGCAAAAGATAAAAGAGAGTTGCAAAAACTGAGCAATGACCTCGCTGTAGCGTCAAGGAACGCTCAACAAGCGATATCAATGGCGAACTTTAACCAACAATATTCTCAAAAATGTAATATTAAAATACTTGGGTGGCGTGAACAGCAGAAGGAAAATCTTAAAAGGGACTTTTGCACAATTCTAAAACAAAAAGTTGATCTTGATGTGGACCCTAAGGACATCCTTGCAATGCACCGAGTCCCCGGAAATCGGAGTGGAGGATCGCGGCCGATCATAGTGCGGATGATCAGTACCGAGGCCAAAACAGCCATTATCAAACATCGTAAGGCAATGAAAGATGAATTCGTAATGGTGGATCATATCACTCAACTGAATGCCAAACTCATACAGACACTAAAGGAACACGAACTAGTGCATTCCGCCTGGTACTTCAACAGTAAAGTGTTTGCCCTGGATAAAAACAATAGACGCCACACATTTGATATTTTTGATGATATCAATAAAAAACTCAGATCGTGATTTTTAGGTTCCATGAAAGTAGCGCATTCAAGACACTAAATGCATTGGGATCGAGCTCAGTGCTTAGAGATCTCGGGATCGGTATTCCGAAGAACGCATTGTTTACGTCCAGCAGTTTGTAACGGGACTTACTTGACATTTTTTGTTTGTTTCTTTCGGTGTGTAAGTATGTGTGTAAGTTGTGAGAGTGTTACCTATCAAATCAGTATCACCAAATTTCAATACTTATACGTAAATATTTTTTTCATGTTCTGCGCTGTCACTGTACAGTCGTTCATTGACATACATGTAAATATCATCGATCAATATGAGTCTGAGTGTATTGTCCCTCAATTGTAGAGGGCTTGGTGGAATAGAGAAACGGAGAGACGTTCTCAATTATTTAAAACAAAAACAATTTTCTATATATTTTCTTCAAGATACCCACTTTACTGAAAATGACATAAACCTGGTTAGATCATTATGGGGATTTGATGTTTATATCAGTCCTGGTAGATCAGATGCCAGAGGAACGGCAATACTCTTTAACAATAATATTGAATATAAGGTAACAAATAAATATATAGATGAAACAGGTAATCTGGTTATTTTAGAAGTTAATTTAACAAAAAAATATGATTTTTTATTGATAAATTTGTATGGACCTAACACAGATCAGCCTGATTTTTATAGTCTGATCAGAGATAAAATTGAGAATTTCCAGGGTGAATTTGTGTTAATGGGAGGAGATTTTAATTTAATTCAAGACTTTACTCTAGATTGCCATAATTATCGCAACATCAATAACCCCAAAGCAAGAGAGACCCTGCTTCAATTAAAAGAAACCCAAGGTTTGTGTGACCCCTGGAGGACTAAATATAATAATATTAAAAGATACACTTGGTTTAAAAACAATCCAGTAAAAAAGGCCAGACTTGACTACTTTCTGATATCAAATGAATTAATGGCTTTTGTAGATAAGGTTGATATAAAGTCTGGGTACAGAACTGATCACTCAATTATTGAACTTCATATTTTATTTTCAGAGTTTAAGATGGGTAAAGGGTTCTGGAAGTTTAATAATTCTCTCCTAAACGATAAAAACTATATAAGTTTAGTTAAAGACACAATAAATAAGATAAAACTTCAGTATGCAGTTACACCATATAATCGTGTAATTATTAAGGACATAGAAAACACAGAAATTAATTTTATAATTGATGATCAATTATTCCTAGAAATGCTACTACTTGAAATTAGAGGTACCACTATAAAGTATTGTTCTAGAAAGAAAAAGGAAAGAGACCGAGTCATGATTTTATTAGATGGACATTATAATTTTTACCTTTGTTTGTTTGTATTTTTTTCTTTCTTTTTTATAAATATACTTATAGTGATAGTAAACACAATGTAATATATAAACATGCATATATACTTATAAATGTGTGTGTATATTGAATTATCTTTTTGTACAATTCATAAATAGGTGATACTGAAATGGATGAGTGAGGTGGAAGAATCAGTGAGCAATGATGAGAAAGAATGCCTTTTGCAAAATTGTGAATTTCATGGCCCCAGGGCCAGGGTTCTAGTGTAAGGGGGGGGGCTCTATTGAAGCAGAATTTGCTTGAAAATTTTCTTCTCTGCTCCTTGGTATTCAAAGAATTAACTAAGTATATAGTTATTATAAGCAAGAATGCTTCTTCCAAAATTGTGAATTTTATGGCCCCAGGGTCAGGGGTTCTGGTGTTAGGGCGGGACTCTCTTGATTATAAAGAGAAATGCAGATATTGTTTAAAAATCTTCTTCTCTGCTGCTTGGTATTCAAGGAATTAACTAAGTATATAATTATGATGAAGAATGCTTCTTCCAAAATTGTGAATTATATGGCCCCAGGATCAGGGCTTCTGGTGTTAGGGTGGGGCTCTATTGATTATATAGTAAAAGTACATTAATTCTTTAATAATCTCTACTCCTGGGTATTAAGTAAATTTAAAAAGTATATAGTTATGATGAGGAAGAATGCCTCTTCCAAAATTGTGAATTATATGGCCCCGGGTCAAGGGTTCTCGTGTTAGGGTGGGGCTCTATTGATTATATGGTAAAAGTACATTAATTCTTTAATAATCTCTACTCCTGAGTATTAAATAAATTAAAAAGGTATATAGTTATGATGAGGAAGAATGCCTCTTCCAAAATTGTGAATTTTATGACCCAGGGTCAGGGGTTCTGGTTTTAGGATGGGGCTCTATTGATTATATAGAGAAAATACATTATTTTTTTGAAATCTTCTTCTCTGTTACTGGGTATCAAATAAACTCAATAAGTACATAGTTATGATGAGGAAGAATGCCTTTGTGAATTTTATGACCCAGGGTCAGGGGTTCTATTGTTAGGGCGGGGCTCCATTGGTTATATAGAGAAAATGCAGAAATTGTTTGAAAATCTTCTTCTCTGCTCCTGGGGATTAAGCAGATGAGCTACCTATATACCTGAATTGTGAATTTCCACACCCCAGGGTCAGGGGTACGATAGAGGGGGTGGGGCGCTCTACTTATACACTGAAATTGAATTAATTGATTGAAACCTTCTACTATGTATTGATCAAATATTTTTGAAAGCAAAGGTGTCTTTTTCAAAATTGTGAAATGTGTGGACAAGGGTCAGGGGTTTCATGTATGGTAGTCGCACTATATTAGTAATTGCTGAATATTAAAATTACTGATTAGTCGAAATGCATTTTTGTTCCCCTACTCTGTCTGTGGGTATTAAGTAACCAAACTAAACATGCTAAGTGTATAGTTATGATATCTTTTTCAAAATGCCATGGTGTCTAGTTTAAAACATGAACCAATGTCAATCATTTTAAAGTTGTTGCATGAAGCTCAGGTGACCTATAAGGCCCATGGGCCTCTTGTCTCAATACCAACTCCTTTCAGAACCAAATGTTTTGCACAAGACATTACAATACCCTTATTTCAGATTACCGTAGCAAAAAGTTTAAGCGCAAACCAGCTCTTCAATGAAGAATTCAAATAGTAAAAATTACATATGGATAGAGAAGGGATGAGAGAGGAGAACGACGACTTTTGGTATCAATTTTTAACGACCCCCCCCCCCGTTTCAATATCCAACGTTGAAAAATAAACCCGGGGTCCATTTTCTACTCAGGTCAATATTCAATGTTACACCGATTTTCGATATTGAAAAGGCCGATGTTGTCGATAAATCTGATTTCAGATGAAGACATTCAGAGAAATTGTACTGTACAATAACAGGTCTGGACGATTTCTAAATATGGAAGTCAAGAACGATAACCGTGAATTGCTATTAATATACAGAATAAACAAGGCGCTAGTCCTTCTGACCAATCAGATAACAGCTTTTAGACAAACCCATGAGAAAATAAATAAAACACGTGGTTATTAAGTTTTTGGCTTAAAAGATTTTTTTAGAACATACTTTTTGTAAACTTTAAGCGCATTTGGGATTAATATAATATTTATGACAATTCTACCGTGAACAAACACGACTTGAAAGCTTAGAATACGTTTTAGTGGAATAAAAAAATCTGTCACCAAAGGAGGTAGCAATCCTTATAGTTTAACTTTCGTTAAAAATTTAATATAAATACGGAAAATTTTCTGTTTTTATATCCTAACATAAAAATCTTTTGGAATAATTTTTTTTTTACAAAATAGCCCGTTCTATTTGGATAAGCGAGGTAAGAAATTGGGATAAAACGCATTCATGTGTAATTACAGGATTCTTTTTTTCTCCACTTTATAAGCCTTTCCTTACACCCATTTAAAGTCTGCACAGCTTAGTATTCGGCGGTCATGAAATCCGTGATGATTTAAAACTACACGTGTATAGTCCATACGATAAACACTTGTGTGTGTTGCTCTATACACATTGAATTTATGCATTATCGATAAAAATCGGACGGCCGGATAAGCAAAATTATATTTACCAACATATAATATATTCTGGTAAATGTTATACATGTAATTAAACTTGCTGGTGCAATCTATACCTCCGTACTAAACGATTACATTCTATCATACATTATTTTTTCTTTACCGAGATAAAAATATCAATGTTGTTCACGGTAAATATGTGGGGATTACCTTACTCTTCAAAAGTTTTCATCTTACGTCTACAGATTTTTTGTTGAAAAAATCGTTTTGAGAAAAAAAAAAACAAAAGCACGTGTTATCTTTTTGTTCCTTTAAAATATGTGTTGGGGTGTGTAAAAATGCTGTTGTCTGATTGGTCAGTAAAATAGTTACGTTTGCTTGATGTCCATTTATAGCAACTTTCGGTTATCGTTCTTGACTTCTATATTTAGAAATCGTCCAGACCTGAATAAGTAAGGATTTTAATATTAAGTTCTCCTTGCAGTGGACTGATTAAGCTGATATTGCATGGAACTTGACCTGTTATTTGTTTAAATGCATTTTGGCCATTTATGTAGAGGTGTATGTGAATTTACTGAAATGAAAACATCTAAAATAAAGTTTTCTAAATAAGATTTTAAAAAATAATCTTTATAGGTAGAATGTACAGACAAATCTCTTTATCTCATGCCCAATGAGTTAATATAACATGCTAACAAAGTGTGTCTTTAATTTAATTTGATTAAAATCCTTCAATGAATCAAATATAACAAGATTGCAATGATGTACATGTTGTTTTAATTTTACATGTATCAGATCTTTTGGCATCTCACTCTTAATGCATCAAAAATAAAATCTGAACTCTTCGGTGTGCAGTGCATGAAAGAGGGCCAACTCACCAAATAATTAATCATTATGTCTTTTTCATGCTCACAAATTTACATACCGGTAGTATTCTTCATGAGATATTGAATGTTTCTTCCAATATTACATCTTATTTTTGACAATGATTCCAACCTTTGGTAGAATATTGATAAAATTTATATTTAAGTATTGATAAACTTTTCTTCATAGTTTTTTGTACAACACTGTAATTTTATCTATTTAATTATTTTCACAAACACCCTTACACACACCTGATTTCTAGAAAGAAAGTTAAAAAAACCCCAATAAATTCTTGTGATTTTTGAAATTTGGAAAAGTTTCTATTAAATTCATGTCATTATTTAAAACATGTTGTTTTTTTTTTACATATACATGTATTTGATTTTCTTAACTTTACCACTGTTATACTCCGACACAAAGAGGTTGTCTCTGGTGTCTACATATAAACCCCATCGAAACTTAAGATAACAGTTATCAATGTAATGGAGGAACTGTCCATCCTGATCTAGGATGTGGATACACCCGTTTCCATTGTCTGATGCCAGGATGTGACTCTGGCTGTCTGTTGTTATACCGGCTGGAACAAATTCTTCCTTGGTAATAGAGGGATGACCAGTATATCTAAATCTGAGTTTTCCTGCCTGATTAACCACCACTACTGCACGGGCTTCATGGTCAGCCACACAGATATCAAGGTTCCTGCTCTCACTGATGTATTTAGAGAAGTTATCAGAGGAATACAGAGGTTTATCTTCACTATCAAACTGAATTGTTTGTTTCTCTGTGAAGCCAGAGTAACGGACGACTTTTGATTGTGTTTTATCATCACTGTTCATGATAACCAGGAGGTCACCAGAGGATGTACAAGAAACAAAAAAAGGTATCCACCCCTGTAGTCTGATCACTTCTTCTATCAGGTCACTCTTCACTATGTTTACAGTTCTTGTTTCGCGTTCAGTATAAACCAGATCTCCACTCCTTGTCACTGCTATGTCATGAGGTATTCCCCCGACTTGGTTTGGATTGACTTCAGTAGTTCGCCCTTGAGGTTGTAGAGTTTCATGATATTGTCATATCCATTTGTCCAGATTTCTTCATCATTGAAACAAATAACACTGCGTATATATTCATGCCCAGAGTCTATGGTGGTAATGAGCTCTGGATAATAAAGCAGTGGTTTGATTGGAGAACAGCTGTGTTTTTGTAAGATATGTGTTAATTTATGCCCGTGATGTTTTTCAGAGGAGAAGCAGGTAGAACAGACAGGAATGACACATTTCTCACAGTAAAGTTCAAAATGTTTCTGGGTGTGTTTTGGACATTTTGGGTATATAACATTGGGAGTAAAAGTTCTGTGTTCATATGGTACAACAATGTGTCCTTTGGATGAATCAGAAAGATGCTCCCCTACACAGTCATTACACAGGTTAATTTGACAAAGTTTACAATGGGTCTGTAATGCTTCTATCTGACACAGGGCACACAGGAGGACAACTTGAGCTCTGTCCAGAGGGTCCATCACCGGGGTAAAAAATCAGATGACCCTGTAGAAAGTAAATGAAATGTGTCAATGACTATAGAAATTCTACGCCATTTTCAGATAGTTCAAATATACCGTATAAACTATATTTGAATTTCTTTTAAGGGAAAACGTTAACTTTTTTATATTCAAAACAACTCATATATAGTCAATATGATCTACTTGCTCCCTCATGTTTTTCAGTTAAATGTATTATACTAAACCTGAGATCATTATTGACATCTGAAAAAAGTCATTTAACATGTAATTTATGTTAAATTTTCTAAATATAATCTTGCCTCACCTCCAAGTCCAACGGGACCTCCCGACAATCCCGTACACTACCATATACCTTCTGTTATAAGTCTAAATGTTTACCTGGTAACCAGATCATGTGATTTCAATACATAATATATCTATATCGATCAGTCTGTGGAAAGAAGTTTAAAATAGATCAAAATTTGGTCCGGAATCTTTTCTTATCATATTGATCTTGCTGCTAAAAATCAATTAATCTTACCCGAATAACATTCATAAAACTTCAATATTTTATCTAAAATAACATCTTAATTAGGTGTTCATACTTAAACTTCAATATTTTCTCTAAAATAACATCTTAATAAGTTGTTCATAATTAAGCATCAAACTTAACAACATAAAATGAATTAGGTGTTTTCAATCCCAGATTTGAATATATACATGTATTGTTAATAATATTTATATATATCCATAATAATATATTGTTAGGACACTTTTACTAGTATTTTAATCATTCTGATATATTTGCAGTGCCAGAGGTAAGTAAGTAGACCATTCAATCCCTAGTAACAGTTTTGTGAAAACATAACAGGGATTTAGTAGGATATAGAATTTGTTTATGTCTGAAGGACAACATAAACCTTAAGGCTTTATGTGGTAAGATGTGAACACATGATTTATCATTACAAGACGATTTCAATTAGAAAACATAGACACTCAGAGATTAAAGAGCTCACCTCAACGAGTGCTGCCTTTAAATAAGGCTTAGTCACACCATAAACCAACGAAAAGTGTTCATCCAAAAAAGAAAAATATATGCAATTTATATTCTTGCCTAAATTATTTGCAATAAATTAAAACTAAATCGGTACGTGATTTCAGTGAAGAATGCAGACAGTAACATACATATCTTCTGAATGTTATAGATTTGGCATTATTTATCTTTTATCTTATGAAAGATTTTCTCTTTCATATCGAAATTCTATGGTCTTTATTTGTCCCCACTGTTGTCTCAAGATATAGAAATTCGTTTGTTTTAAAATAGTTTTGAAGAATGTTCATCACAGATAATGGGAGACTGTTATTCAGTTTAAAAATATATACTCTTGAAGTATGATGCAAATTAACCCCCCCCCCCCCTCTGGCAGGTTGAGTGTTGTGTTTTATTCCATCAGATGTTGACGAACATTCAGTAAAGCAATAGTAAATTTAACTTTAAAGAACCACAATGAATCGTTAACTGTCATTACTTATCTAATGACAGTTCAGCGCCCTTCTTATTTAGTTTAAATAGAAAGAACATTTATTTTATTATTTTAAAAAATCTAAAATGTACATGTAGATAAAACACGTTCAACAATGGTGATTTTTGCTTTCCAGATACAGCTGAGGTGGCAGCTACAGCCCCTATCAGCTAACACAATGCCACTAGTCGGTTTTTTCTTTGTGGTCGTCATGGATGTTGTCACTGAGCTTGTTGTTACTGAAAATAAAATGCTGTAATAGTACTTTTTTCTGTGTTGTATTAATTTATGCTATGAGCGCGGTCAAAAATTTCCGCAAAAATTATTTTGTCAAACGTACAATTTAAGGTCATACGCAATGTAGTTTGAACTTGATTGGATTCTTCCCTGGAGTTGAAGAGTTCCACTAAATGAAGGACCCATGTGCAATACTTTTAATGTCTATATATGGATTTTTTCACCTCTTCTAAAACAATTTTTGATGAAATAAAATCTTGAATTTATGTTTTGTAATGTTTGTGCATTTTTCTTTGAATAATGCAAAAATTTTCACAATTTTATATCTTTTCAAAACCCCTGGTAACACATGCTGATTTTTTGTCTAAGAACATGTAATGGTATTGTAAGTTTAAATCTAAAATACCTTGAAAAATTATCAGTAGGTGAGGTACGTTGTGAGTCCTTAAGTCTAAGAAATTCCCACTGTTTTCTACCCGCAGATTTAACAAAAATTAAAATTTCATGGAATTAATACCCCGTGGTAAAAAAAAGTCCATCTACATTGATTTAAAAATCATTTTCTAAGAAAAATGTTAAGGTTTTATTAACATGTACATAAATAAATATACAGTGACATAAAAAAACTAAATTTTTGTTTGAGTTAATTTTCTTTGTTTTGAAAAAAAAAATCCATGAATTTCCCCATTTGTATTGATAGAGTCCTACGTTTAAGGGAACTTATTTTAAACTTCGTTTTAAGATAAAACAAAGCCTGAGATAGTTTGCGCATTATTAACCGCAAAGCGATTTATAAAATATCGTAAGCCGACCAAAATTATTTCGTATAACTTAACCATTTCTTATAATCTTATTTCAGTGTTGACTATAAGAGAATTTTTCCTCCAAAATTGGCTTCAAATGGAAAATATATTCCAAACGTAATGTCAAGCGTCAGGTTATGACGTAACTCATAAATCCTCTATATATCAACATTCCTCATCTGCATGCAAGGTTTATATCTCTAAGTTGATTCGATAGGCAAGAGCATTTTCTACATAAACATGTTGCTTAAACAAGAATATGAGAAATCCTTTTAATAATCATCATTTCGTAAGAGCTAATGTCAATACAATTTATCATTGAGTCAAATGCATATTTATTATAACCCCCGCTTGAAAAGTGGGAGAGTATATAGTAATAGGTATGTTCGTCTGTTCGTCCATCCATCCGTCCGTCTGTCACGCTTTATCTCTTCTTTCAACTCCTCTTAAACTACTGAGTGAAATTTCACGAAACTCTCACACAATCTTTATTACATGTACATATTGGCATTATGCATGTCTATTTTACTTTTCTATTCGACGCGTATTTTGGGTTTCCCATAGCAAAACATGGGCATTGCCATTATATTCTTACCTATGACGTCACATATAAAGGCTTCCGAATAAGATTCGATAGAATGAGTTATTCCTCTGATTAAAGCATACTTTAAATGTTGGTAGGGGATACTTGAAAGTATTGTGGCAAAGTAACAGTGAATAACATTACAATTATTGAATTAAAATATTTTAAAAAATCAAAATATTCCCACCTCAACAATCGGAAACAAACTCGAGGTTGTTTTTTTCCAATTCCAATGATAAATACAGAGACAATTTGATTGACTTCTAACAATTATCACATGTGGAACCTAAACATAGTTTCGTAAAAAAATCCAGAGGGGTTTTCCAAAGAGAAAAATGACACAAAATGGGTTTGTCTGCAGATAAATTCGACATGTCGAGCTCGATGTTTATTCGTAAAGTATTAAGGCTAAGAACTGGAGGACCGTATCTCGGAAAGGAGAGATGGTTATATCACCATTTTTTCATAAAAGTGGTATTTGACAGCTTGTACCCCACCCTAAAAATTTAAGACCCCAGGGTAGTGGACTTCGATGTCCCCGAGCCCGATGTTTATTCGTATAGTATTATATAGTAGGGCTAAGAACTGGGGGGCCACATCTCGGAAACTAGAGATGGTATCATTACCATTTTTTTCATGGAAGTGATATCTGATCCTTAGTACCACTTCCTCAAAATTGCCGACCACATTGCTTATATTAAAATTTTGAATTGAGAACTGCGTTCTAGAACGCAGTTCACTTTGAATAGCGAATAGCGAACTGCATTCTAAAATCTGAAGCAAAACCGAAACACAAGGAATCTAACACTGCATCATTGTGTTTGATAAAAAAATATGTATGTCAGAATATGGTCTAGAGTAAAATATCCTTTCGTAAAACCTGCTTGATTCTTTTAAAAAAGTTTCATATCATCAGCGTACATTTCTAATTGCTTGCTCAGTATACATGTGAAAAAATAACCCAAGCAGCTCATTAAAGTAATAGGGCGGTGACTTTGTGGGTAAGTTGGATCGCCCCTTTTTGCAAATAGTATAAGTTAAACAATACCCACTTAAATTCAATAAACGTTGGTAAGAAAAACTCATATGATATTGTACTGGAATTGAAACACTGACATAGATGATATACGACTGGAAGAAGTTCTCCTGCTCACAATACATTTAGACATGCATGCAACATGAAGCCCGAAAAACTAAGTAGAGTTTGAAGAAAATCATGCTGTTTTTTGTTTTGGCACCTCTATGGATATCGCATTTAGATCAGACAATTAATGCATAAATAATTCAGACTAAACAAAGGTTAAAATTAAATGACAATTTTTTTTTTCAAGTTGAAGAAGGGGGAAAGATAAGAAATACGAGTTAATGGCAAATTTATGCTTGTCTTCTCAAACTGTACATGACACCTCAAATTATAAGATTTTCTTTGAAGGATAAGAAAATAATGAACAGTATTCAATATCAAAGTCCATAATATAAAATGGGAGCAGAGAGAACACGGATCTCTAAAACATCAGAGGTGGGATCAGTTGAAATGGAGGAGTGAGCATCCTCTGCTTTGACATTGAAAACCCTTTGTTCACTTCAGCATTAATTTGATTTATCAAAAATTTGATAATCTTGATTTATTAAAATTTTATATAATCTAACATATTGTCCAATCGACAAATTTTTATGGAGCCAGTGGATAATACAAGTTTTTAGATCACCTAAGCCGAAAGCTCAAAAGATTTTTCTGATCAGCTATCGCACGTCGGTCTGTGAACTATTTTTTAACATTTTAAAAGTTCTTCAAATCGCCTGATGTAAAAGCTCCAGTGAGATTTTCTGAGCACCCATTGTATGTCTGTCTTTTACATTCACAAAATTTTCTCAAGAACAGCAGGGCCAATTTTCATCGAACGTAGCATCTTTGAGTAAAGGGAAATTTGAATTATTAAAAGCGTCCAGTGCCTTACAAGGAGAGAAAATCAAGAAAAGAGAAAATTAGGTAGCGACTGGGTTAGCAATGCTTTCTGTGATTAGATGTAGACTCTAAATTGATTGATGCACTCTCCCGAGGGAGGAGGGTTAGGGCGAGCAAAAATAGGTATTTCAAGTGGGAAAATCGTATGAAGAACAGGATGGTCAAAGTTGCGTTGTTGATTGTTGTGGCCCACGGGCCTTTTGTATTGTGTGATGATGACTCATAGAAAATACGAACCTTATCCATTACTTTCCATGTACATCATGAAGAGAAATTGCTTAAAGGGATTTTTTCATTAACAAATTTCAAATTTTAAATACTTTCTTCATGAACATGTAGGAGGTTTCACGACTTGTCAGTTTAAATTTGACCAGTTTTGACTAACTCACCTTAGCTGAACCCTAACAAAAATACAACAGTTTTCTATGCTTAATTATAGTTTACTATGTTAAATTTCTTTTTCTTTAGTAAAGGATATTTTACTATAGTATCAAAGTTTTTAAACTATAATAAATTATAATTAACTATTTTTGGATTAAAGGGATTCAAGATTTCCATGTTTTTTCTTCAATCCATACGTGCACATAGTTATTATGAAAGTGAATTTTTATTTTAAGACATTCAGATATTGTTATCACAGTATATTCAGATATCTCTGTTATCGACTTTAAGAGATTTTAAAAAAGCATTTATTTTTTTTAAAGTTAAGGAAAATACGAGGGTTGTTAGAAAAGTTCGCGGACACATTGAATTACGGAAAATCTATTGTATACTGTGAAGTATGACCTATGTATGAATAAATTCCTGCATTTTGTTTATCTGTATGTAAAAAGCAGGTCCATTTACTACAATCTTGAAAATTTACGATGATTTTTACTATGAGGTCATGGGATTCACGGAGCAATCACTTGACGTAAGGCGACGTGACAGCCAGATTTCAACCTGTTAAGCTTTTTGCAGTTCATTAAATCTTTCATTTTTTCCATATTTTTCTTATCTTTTCTCTACTCTAAATTTATCTATATCATCTATATCAAGACATGTTACTTTTATACTATAATGTCTTTTGTACTGGTTAGGATATTATTGAGATCTTTGGGAAATAAGTCTATGGAGTAAATCGATCAGGTATGGAAAGTATGCAAAACCCTAAAGGCACAACGACCATGCAATAAAGGGGTTTTGAAGTGTCGATGGGGTTAATCATTCAAAATTTTAATCCTTACATTCTTATTAAGCTACAACCATTTGAAAACTTTTGTCCCTTGTATGTGTAGGAAATTCCCGGCGGCATCTTGGACATTTTAATCTTTTTTTTTTTTTTTTTTTTTTTTTAGACATTTTCTTGTCTGCATACATAATTTTCATGTAGTGCATTGCTCCATGACGCTCATTGACGTTCCGATTTTTGGCTGTGTTTTTATGCGTTGATCACTTACAAATGGCTATAAAACAGTTATATACCCTCCAATTTGATCCAAAATTTCTCCCAGTGATGTTTCATGAATACTTTTGCGACAGGTAAAATATCACAAATCTCTTTGCGCTACAATTGTGCAATTTTTAATTTTGATAATGGGTCTTTGTGATGTAAACGTCCCAAAATGTAGCATGCTCCGCGAAGCAAGATTTATCAAAATAAAACAGCTGTATATTTTTCAATGAGCACCAGAGAACACCAAAGTTTTGTATATTTATTGGAAAATAGGTTAAGATTTTATCTTAAAAAATTGACTGTTTTCGTGAAAATAGCGCGCTCACAATAGAACTTGTCCGCGAACTTTTCTAACACCCCTCGTATATGTAGTTTTATAATAAAACAAAGTAGCACAGTTTTAACTATGGTTAACTAAATGATAAATGTTTACTTTGGGAAACTCGAGTGAGGTTTTCTGATCCAATGTTGTATTTATTCCATCTGACTGTCCGTCTGTAAACTGTTCACATTTTTCCTTGTTGCCCACAAGAACTGCATATCCAGATTTGCTTGAATTAATTGTACAATATGTAGAAGATATTTTCTGTTGAATGGTGCTCACATTGCTCGGAAGACGTTAAGTGTTTCAATTGACGGTTCTTTTACGATGATTATTATTAATAAGTCATTATAAGAAATATGTATTAATGTACGTATTTCATTCAAGGAAGAATATGGACAGTAACAAAGATATATCTTCTAAATGTTTTAGATTCGGTCTTTAACATCATTTATCGTATCAAATGAGTCCCTTTCATAATAAGACTTCAGAGTTTTTTGTCCCTACTGCTGTCTGAAGATGTAGAAATTTGATTTTTATGGTTTTGAAGAAATTTCATTGCCATTAAGGTCAAGATCTAGTAAGTGAAAGGTGCCTACAGATTTATCAAATTTGAGAAAAAAATTCCTTTATTGTTGCTTTAAAACTTTAGCTTGGTCAAACAAGGTGTTTCGGGGCATAATTTGTAGGTAAACAAGATGAAAAACTGTATTTTAAACTGTCATTTTCAATGAAAAATTAAGAAAAACAGTCATGAATATGGGAGTTTTTTTCGTATTCCGCAAAGGAAATGTATCCAGATTGCCTACAGTCTCTCAGAAAACAGTAATTAGTATGTTCTTGGCCTCTTCTTTAAATCAATATCAAATTTAATATAGGTATCCGGTTTACTTTTCATATGATTTCAAATTGAATATCATGAAAATACCTTTTTTCCGCATAAATCTGCTAAAGCCGTAAAGTACGGGAAAAAATAAGTTGAAATTGATTATGACGTCATAATGGATCTAGCACTAAAAATTTAGTCTAAAGTTATTTACTAGATCTTGACCTTAAGAAGAAACTGGAATTCATTGAAAAGATATACACTGTATATATTTCTCTTAACCAGACCATCCAATTCCCATACCGAGTTGCCATTTTTTTGCTCTCTCAGACATTTCTGCAAAAGACTTGCACCATAGAAAATAATGTTTTACATGTATTACAAATAAAAAGTAAGACATCTTTTCTTGTGCTCATCTTATAGATTGATTGATTGTATATTGTTTAACGCCCCTCTCGAGAATTTTTCACTCATATGGAGACATCACCGTATGCCGGTGAAGGGCTTCAAATTTTGACTTTTACTCGGCACTCAGGGCTTTTGAGCAGCATAAGCAGTGAGGGATCTTTATCGTGCCAGCGCCTGCCGCTGACACGAGGCCTCGGTTTTTAAGGTCTCATCCGAAGGACCCGCAACTTTCATATATAAACATATGTATAGTGTACACACATGGATTTATATTTGCCAATCCCCTGTCCTTCTTATTCAGTTTTAATAGAACGGACACCTTTTAATTATTTCGTAAATTAAACATGTAGATAAAACACATTTCTGGATGAAATTTTTGCTACCCGAATACAGCTGAGGTGGCATCTACAGCTCTTATGAGGGCCAGTAGTCCGATACGTGTACCTCAGCTAAAATCACGCCCCCTAGGCGGCTTCTCTTCGTGGTGGGTGTGATTGTTGTTGTTACTGAAAATAAGGATTTTAAAAATCATATTTTTAGAAAACAAATCAGGTAATAATATCATGTACCTAGCTGTAATATCATATTATCTAACAAACAAGCTCTATGATAGAAGTGATGACTTTAACTTATTTTTTTAACTTTTTAACTTTTGACTTATACATGTACCTTCATGACCTGCATAAGGTGTTAATATATCTCAAGAGCAAGAGCATGTTCTACTTAAGAATAATTTCTAAAACGAGGTAAATTATTGACAGACAATTTGATGAAACAAGAATACAAGCAATGTCAATTAAAATATTCATCTTGTAAGTTCATTGGTCGATACAATGACCTTGTCAGCAAAATCAATTTTTCATTGAGTCGAATGCTGACGACGTTTTTCATACTTTTTATTAGTCCATTATTTATACACTGATCTGACGACAAACTTTTCCGTTATTTCCCATTCATGACAAGGAAAACACGGAGGGTGTGACCGGTCGGCAGAGGTTGCTCACTCCTCAATGGCACCTGACGCAACCCCTGATGTTTCGGAGGTCCGTGTTTGCTCTGCTTCTATTCTGTATTGTTTTGTGGACTTGAATATTGAGTGCTGTGTGTTATTTTCATATCCTTCTTTTGTAGAATTGAAAAATCCAGTCATATAATATTAACATTATTCATGTTTTCATCAGTTTTTTTTCTGGATAATAGACTCAAATATATTTTCCAAATATGATACTTATATCTTTCTGTCTACCTGTCTGTCTGTGATTATGTGCGTGCAATAGCACTTTAACTACACATCCATTTTTAATATTTGTACATTATATGCCGGAAATATCACATATAATTTGACCTTACCTTGACATTGGCTACCCTCTGCACCTGGTGGACATTCACACACTTTCTGTCCCTCTTTTTCAACACATGTTCCTCCATTGCAGTCACTGTCCCTATGACAGAGATCTAGAAATACAAGAGAAACATTATTGGTCAAAATAATATGAGAAAACTATTATCACTTAAAATAAACCTCTATCCTTTCTTAACTTTGTTTTCCCCTTCAATCACTAAATAAATCAATGTGTTTCCAAGAAGGTAGATATATGTATAAAGTGTACTTATAAGGAAAAGTTAACGACGCACCAAAACACATTCTTATTTCTGGACTTAGCTTGAAGGTTTTTATAACTACTTACATAAACATGTAATGCACATTCAAGAGATCATTCTACGTATGCATTTTTCTAGAACAAGGTTTTGAAAAATAGATTGATACAAAGCCTTCGTTTGGATTCAAGATTTTGCAAATTTTATTGTCGATACAATGGCATTGTAAAAAAAAAAGTAAAAGCAATCCTTTGTCGTTGACAAATGGTGTTCAAGCAATTTTTATACACTTATTTTTACACTGAATATTCTATTGATTATTACTTTGATTGATTACTATTTGAAAAACTCCCCCTTTCCATTATCAGGAATTACATTTTTTTATGGGGAGGAAGGGGGTGGCAGATTATAAATTGAATACTTGTAGATTTAAATAAATGAAAGCTAATTAAAACAACAATAGTAATGTATACATGATAGTAATTTATATATTGTAAATAAAATTTTAGTTTTTATTTATGAGAAAAAATCGACGAAAATTGAAATCGAAGCATTCGTTTGCAACATTCTTGAAAATATTTTTACCATTGCATCTTGGTCCAAAAAAGCCCTTTTCACAGACGCAGACAGGGACGTCAAAAACGGAAGCTATAAGTTGACACTGTCCACGTGGGCCACATTCGTCTTCTCTGTCCCTCAGGTTACACGCACCCACTACAAAGGAAATGTTATGCACAGAATTTATGTATTTCAGCAAATTTTAAAAAAGAAATGAATTCAACTCATTTATTTATTACGGCTGTGAAGAGGCTTTGGCATCGAAAGTAAATTGAAAGTGGGAGGAGGGGTCTAAGTCTAAAGAAACTTTTTTATACCTAAAATAAAAAACAAAAACAAAACTGGCAATCAAAAAAAGGGGGACGGGGAAAATCTTTTTTTTTGCTTGTGTAAGATTGAGAAATGAGGCTTTTTCCATTGCCTCGATGAAATAATTCTTTATCGATTACATATATAAAAGTCGTGAATTAAATGTTTTTAAATCGCTTTTTACGCTGTCTTTATTATTGTTATTAGGTTTAAATTGTTTTCCATTTCTCATCCGTTGTAAGTTAACGATTTTATATGTAAAAAAAACCATTTGTATGAACTGCTCCCTAAGATGCAAACTCCGGCCTGCGTAAAACACTGAACTAGAACATGATGAGTCTCCAAATATGAATAACAAAGGTAGAAATAACTAATAAACTTTAAGAAGTACTATTTTGAAAAAAAAATATTATTACAGTTGCACATGACACAATTAAGAATGTTTTTTGCACTTCATTGATATCTATTGATAGAAGATGGACATTTTCACATGTTAACAAAGATCTACGATATCAGGATGTTGAAAATCCTTTTATGTCTGCTTCCAGACATTTCAAATTATGCATTTTTGATACTTGTGACGTTTGTATTTAATCCAATAATTCTATGATTATACTTATCTATCCAATATCCACAATTTATTGAAATCGTTACATCACACCGAAAAATTTAAAAAATACCATGCATGGTACACTATATTTTTGTTCCTACATGTATATATTCCTTTTGTGAAAATTCTTTTAAAAATGCTAAAATGGTGTATATTTTGCTGGCGAATTGATGCTTTGTATCAGTTTGAATTACATGTATATACATGTTTTAACATAACCAAATATTTTTTTAGGATTCTTTGCAAATTAGAAAATTATAATGTTCTCGTGAAATAGTGTTTAATGAGTAAGTATATTTTTTAATATGTAATTTGAAGTAAAAAGGTATCATTGAAAAAGAAGAGACCTCATGAGGTGTATGAACTACGACGCTGCAGGCCAGCATATTTATCACAAAGTCCATGTTCACTAAAATTAAATTCATTTCTTAAATTTTTAACGAAATTTTTACCTTGGCACGCCACACTACCAAGTACTGCAAAGATCGAAATTGGGGCAGAAGTTTCGTCACAGAAACACTGGTTTAGATCGATATTGCAATTTGCATTTTCTATACAATCTGAATCATCATTACAAGCGCCAACTGGATCAATCTGACCCAAAGTGTTTTTCCAGTGTAAGATAATCCCACCAACAGGTAGAAGCTTTCTTAATAAGGACCCATTCATCATTGTATCTGAAGCCCAACACTGACCCGAACAACCTATAAATACCAAGAAATATGCAAATTAACTCTATGTACAAGGTTTATCCAAAAGTAATATCAATTTAATCGAAGTTGTGACATTACTATTGGTAGTTGATACCACTGCGTTTTTTTTAGCTGTTTATCTATTTATAACCTGACTATTGATTTATTATGATTTGTGACTAATTTTTGTTTGCTACATCCTTTCGACAACAAGAGATTTAGTAGAATCTTCTGAAGGGAAGGGGTAAAGGTGAAAAAGCATTTAACCAATGCGAACCACAGTATCATTCTATTATTTTATGTGTAATTGTTGAATAATTTAGCTTTTTCATAATTCTGTATTAATGATATTTTTTTTTCTCAGCTTAAAGAAAAGGTATTAATTCGGAAGGGGGGGGGTGAAACCAAAGAAAAGAGGATTTTGAAAGAATTGAGGAAAGGAAGAGTTTTAGTGCTACTCAATTTCAGAGGCTTCTGCAGAGTCTCAAGATATAGCGCGGAAGCGAAAGTGTCAAAACGGACATAAGTTTTGACCCTTGATAGTTTGACCTCAAAATCAATTGGGGTCTATCTTATATGCCATAGTGAGTTATTGTGTAAAATTGCTTTGCGAAGGCTCAAAGGCTTCTTGAAAACGAAAGTGTTACGTACAGCCAGAACTACAGAGGGACGAACAAACGGACTGATGTAGAGACGAAATAAAATCCCCCAGTTTCAGTGGGGGACAAAAAATCTCAATCGGGATTGAAACATGCAAAGCGGGAAAATTTCCGGTCGGCCATTGAGGAACTTGATATAAGGAGAAATTAAATGCAAACAATAGGTCTTAAACATATCGTATATATGTTAAATAATTATATAACATCACGTCCTATATTGTAAAAGTTTTACAATAAAACGTGTTTCTAGTTTAGCCTCTTCTTAACTTTTTACTTCAAAACCAATAGACTTAGTCTGAAGGTTATATGAAGTTGTCATATAGAATTTAACTGCAAAAGTTCAAAGGCTTCTCGAGATATCGCTTGGAAATGAAAGAGTTACAGACACGAACAGAAGGAAGGACAGAAGGTTAGAGTTCTGTTGTAAAATTTAATTGCAGAAAACCTTGATTAAGGACATTTTTAAGATATAAAAATAATCATTAAAACCAATCGACCATAAGGTAAAATGAAAATAAAAGAAATGGATGTTTAAAAATACTTTATTATAATTCATGTTCAATTTTTTTTTTCAAATGTAAAAATAGCACATCCAAAGAAAGCAATTTACATAAAATAAATTATTAAATGTCAGTACCAAAATGTATAGAAAAGATTTTATGAATTTATAAACATCAGTAAAAATTCATACGCCTTACCTTATCTAATCTACAACAACGCCAAACAGTATATATTCTATTTACTTCTCCAGAAGGAATTGCAATAATTGTTAAAAATCTTGTCATTGTTTCATAATTAAGGAATAGTGCATGAGATGCATGACATCATAATTGAAATTGACGTAACGTCACTGTAAAATTGAGCTGTAATGATGGGAGACTGTCAAAAATTTAAACCGAATTTCTATCCATATATAATGTTTCAAAAAACTATTGAAAAATAAACGTGTCTTAATCTTTTCAACAAGAAAAAATCCATATTTCCGAATAATTTAGATAACTTTGTTTTATTTCTCTTGTACAAAAGACAGCATGTTCAAAATATATATGAAAATATGCGTTTGATATTTGCTCTTTTGTATACCCGTGGTTAGAAGCAGGATTCATATGTTGGAGAAAAGAGCCTTGCGTAGGTGATTAATGAGGATTAATTTGAGGTCCCTTGTAAAAATTTGTTAGATTTGTTAGAATATTTTAAACATTCAACAGAGCCAAAATGAATTTGAACTAGTAACCTATATACACTAGACTGCTAACGCACCACTTGTTAATTTTTATTTTTGAATTGAACATTTACCGGTGAAGCGACGAAAAGTGAACCCCGTAGAATATTGACCCGAGGTTCATTTTTCTACGTAGAAAAAATGACCCCAGGTCAATATTCTACCACAAGTAGGGTCAATTTTCTTCTGTAGAAAAACATTCTAGACCATTTATTCTACGAATCCACATACGTTGAAAAATTACCCCATAGAAATTTGACCCCCTACTTTTTTATACTATAAAACCTATATCTGTGTCTTTTGATATTTTTTTCATACTTTCAAATGTAAGTAGGGGGAATTTTAAATATACTTTAATCCTTTTCAACATATATTGGATTGCATATCTTTATAGTAGCATCACAATCGATGTATCTGGTATGGATTTATCTTTGGCTTGCAGAATCACAATGAAAAAATTTCAAGAGTACAGTGCAACAATATATCCAAGAAGTGGTGTGAATCAGATGTGGATACTCAAAAATTCCAAAAGTTTTTTAGACGGTTTGAAATCACAAGATTTTTCCAAAATCAACAGCTTAAAAACTTACGAATTTCAAGTTTATACACAACCATTTCCTACAATAAATTAAAGTCCAGGCTTTTTTTTATGTAATTGACAGTTGCTTTTTCAATAAAAATGGAACTCTTAAATACTATGTAGTACCTGGTTATTGGACATTTGCAAAATTATTTTTGTTAAAACACATTCTGATTGCACACACAAGTACTCTGAAGTTGACATCAAAAAAGGTGCTTGAGTTTCTGATTGACAGTATCTATGTGTTTTTTGGAGACCAACAATCTATTGGAATTCCCATGGGTACCAGTTGCGCTCCGTTATTAGCAGGCCTATTTTTGTATTCATATGAAGCAGAATTTGTGCAAAATCGTATGCGTGAAAAGAAGAAAACACTTGCTGTGGCCTTGAACTCGACATTTAAAAATATCGACGACTTATTGTCCATTAAAAACTGTAATTTCCATTCCTACGTCATTACGATATATATCCTGGTGAGCTTGAGATAGTCTAAATACCTGGTCTCAAAAAACCACATGAATATTGTCAATCAGAAATTTAAGCAATTTTTATGTTAATTTCAGAGTACTTGTGTGTGCAATAATGTGTTTCAACAAAATAATTTTGCAAATGACCAATGACCAGGTAAGTACATTTACGAGTTCCATTTTCTTTTTTGAAAAAGCATCAGTCAATGATATCAAAAGCCTAGACTTTAATTTATCGTGGGGACTGGTTGTGTATAAAGTTGAAAAGTCGTAAGTTTTTATGTTGTTGATTTTGGCAAATTGTAAACACCGTTGCTATTCTTTACCGATCGGTCAATTGTTTGTGATAAGATCCACCGTGCGCATTCATAAGCAAAGGTGTACGAGGGGTTATCAAAAAAGTTCGTGGACTGGCGCCATATAATTGAAACCACTTTAGATACATCAATGAATTTTAAAATATCTGATAAGCATAATCTTTTCTATCTATAGGATAAACCGCAGATCATAAAGTTTAATTTTAAATAAATTAGTAATGTTTTTGTAAGCTATGGTATGTCCAGGCGGCGCAACCTCGAATACGGCGTTTTTTCGACCGAAGTGTAACTAAGAAAAACTCTTCTGATGTGAACATTTGACATCCAAAAATCTGATTAATTCAGGTATATGTTGAGACACTATTCCTTCATAAAATATGAAGTTTTCACCTCATTCTGAAAGTTTTATAAAAAATTATGGTAAATTTAACATGGAGTGTCCTAACAAATAAGTCCTTGAAAGTGACCTCAAAAGGGGGGAGTGTTTCCTTTTCCAACATTCTATAAAGTTTTGGCCCTGAAAAAGTAGTTTAAACCTAGGAAATGTTTAAACTGGCTGTGGAGAAATTAAATGCATCCAGAGTACTTTTTTTTAATGCCAAAGAGGTTCAGAGAGAAAAGGGATGCACAGTTAATGTCGATTTGTAGTCAAGGTGTGATAAATCATTCATGTAAAAAATGACGTTGATCATATGTTGTAGATATTAAACTCCTTAAAGCAAAATATGCTGGCACAATCGAGCGAAGATCTCGCCCAATGTATCAATCAATTTGCAAGATTATTATGCATTTAAAGCCGCTGTTCCTGACATTGTAAAGTCATAAAAACAAGACGGGTATAAGTCCTTACTCAAATCCAGGGAATCTCATCAAATTAAGTGTAGGAAGTATAATTTAAGAAGCGGACATTGAAAAACAATGACGTTGTAGGACGTCATGAAACTAAACGGCGACGGCGCTGGGTAATCATATACTGTAAAATCACATATTTTCGTGGGGTCAAATTTTCGTGGTTGGAAGAAAAAATGTTGGTTCGTGGGGATCTGATTTCGTGGATAAAGAACTTTTAGTAGTTGTGCACATGAAAATTTCCATTTCGTGGTGGATATGAATTCGTGGGTCTCCTCATACCACGAAAACAACGAAAATTAAACCCCCACGAAAATTAGTGATTCCACAGTAATGTCTTTTTTATTTATCATATTTTAGCAAAAAATGAACGAATCAAGCTTAAAATTTCAACATTTCTTTATTTTTTGTTGCTTTATGTCCCTTATAAATTTCGAAAGTATAGACTACATAGTACTAATTTTATAGCCTCAGTCCACGAACTTTTTGATAACCCCTCGTATTCTACCAGCGTATCAGCAGCGATTTTGGGAAAAAAAATGTAGCTAGTCACCTACAATTTTCACCGTTATTTATCCCAAAAGCAAAAATAAAGTAATTTGTGATTTGTAACCCCCTTTTCTGTTTAAAATCGAAAGGAGATTAAGGAGATTAGTCAGAAAAGGTATGGAAACACATTTTCATAGGGAATGTTTTTAAAAGAATTAGACTATAGAAATTTCCTATTTACTGCACATGTAATTTAAATAAGAGGTTCCACCACAAAACATCTTACGGTCAATCTTCACCAGGTCAACCTACAACACGTGTCTTGAATTTAAATCACAATAACATTAGTAGTGGTGTAATTGATAAGAGGTTTTCTGCTCAGTGTTATGACTTTGCCCAATTCAAATTCAAAATTCAAAAGTGAATTTCTTTGCAAAAACAGTAGGAAATGTCATGGGGTTTACTTGGAGGTCTTTCATAGAACTTTGAAATGTTGTAAAAATTACCATAAATGCCTCAACATTTATTATAAACTGTATATTGTATTTACTTATTGAATGACTTTTGTATTAACAGTATACTATTCTTCTTTTTATCAAAAGCGTTTAAGATTTTCCAATAGAGTTTGCCTAGATATTGTCAATCAGACACTCAAGCATTTTTTTGATGTCAATTTCATAGTACTTGTACGTGCAATAAGAATGTGTTTTAACAAAATAATTTTGCAAATGACCAATGACCCGGTCAGTATATTTACGAATTCCATTTTTATTCACAAAGCAGCTGTCAATGATATCAAAAAGCCTAGACATTAATTTATCGAGGGAAATGGTTGTGTATAAAGTTGGAAAGTAGTAGGTTTTTATGCTGTTGATTTTGGTATATTGTATACACCGTTGCTATTCTTTCACCGATTGGTCAATTGTTCGTGACAAGTTCCACTGTGCGCATTCATAACAATATGCATATAAGGTAAGCAAAAGTCTATTCTACAAGCGTATCAGCAGCGATTTTGGGGAAAGAAATGTTGCAAGTGACCTACAATTCTCACCGTAATTTATCCCAAAAGCAAAAATAAACTAGATTGTGATTTGTAACCCCCTTTTCTGTTTAAAATCAATGAGATTAGTCAGAATGGTATGGAAACACATTTTCATAGGGAATGAGACTATAGAAATTCCCTGTTTACTGCACATGGAGTGTATAAAATCTGTTCCACCACATAGCATTTTACGGGTCAACGTACACCACGTGTTTTGAATGTAAATCACAATAACATTAGACGGGGTGTAATTGATAAAAGGTTTTTCTGCTCAGTGTAATGACTTTGCCTACTTCAAAAGTGAATTGATTTGCAAAAACAGTAGGAAATGTCATGGGGTTTTCTTGGAGGTCTTTAATAGAACTTTGAAATGTTGAAAAAATCACCATAAATGCCTCAACATTTATTATAAACTGTATATTGTATTTACTTATTGAATGACTTTTGTATTAACAGTATACTATTTTTCTTTTTATCAAAAGCGTTTAAGATTTTCCAATAGAGTTTGCCTAGCGTAGTTTTATAAGTTTATTTGCTTCATCGCAAAATAAGCTTTGTAAAGCTGGTCCTAAAACTCCCTTATCTCAGCAAGTTTGCAAGTTCGTTACCCTAATGTACATGTATTACAGAAATATACACGTTTTCCTTACGGGTAAATTTCTCCATTGGTTGAAGTATCTAACTGCCTTGCAGATTACATTTTGGTTAGGTGTTGAAATTAGAAAGTTGTTTTCTCCTAGGGTAAAAGCACTTTCTCTCAAAGAAAAACCTACAAAAATCATGTAGACCTGTATCGCTCCTCCAGGTTATGTAGAATATAAATAGTAATTTTTGAAGAATAATTGTAAAGGGTGTTGAACACAATTACCCCGAAAATTCCAAAATGTTTAAAAAATATATCTGGTGAAAAATTATTTTTAAATCGTTTCCTATTCTTTATAATTATATACAATTTTCCACCATAGAAGTTTTTGATATTCATAGTATTTAAATTTTTATTAAAAAAAAAATATGCTTGTTCCTATAGACCGTAATGAAATCTTTATTGATTAATAACTGCTCGGATAATTATATTTTTTAAGATATCTCCTCGTAAATCCTTTTCTACTCTAAACTCCTTTGAATTAGTTTTTAATTATATTTTTCAAGAATAGTGTTCGATTTTAAAGATATTTGAATAAGTGATAAAAAAACATTTAAGCATGAAAAGATCAACGTTGAGTACTGTGAAACATACTTTATGTCATTAGAGGAACACAATACTTTCAATAATTTAATTACGGAAATCTTTCTTCGTTCCCTTTCTTTTTTCGCATCCTTAAAATACCTTAAACATACAAAAGTTTAGAAATATTTACCCCCAAAAAAATTCCAAGTTCATTTTCATAACAATCATAGGTTTGAATCAGGAATCTTTATCTTTAAGGAAGAGGACATGATATCAACATTCACAATCACCAGAAAGTGGTATTAGGTGCATAAACAAACTTCAATTTACACATTTACGCAATTTTTATACGTAAAAGTCAGACACTCTTTGAGACAGAGGATTGATACTAATTTCTTAAAGATACTGAGTGACAATTTCCTCTTTACTTTCGAAACATTAGTTGACACCAATTATATCATTTTTTTTTTACTTTTAGTGGTCGTTACTGAAATATAATACATTGTATATTAAGACATTAAGACATAATTGTGTTTTAAATAAAGACTTATTTCGGTGTAATATTTTTGACAGTCCATTATGCATTTCTGGAAAAATAGAAGACGGATATCGTTTCCTTTTTTTTCTTGTCCGAAATACACTGCCCCTAGAAACACGCTGTTCAATGTTTTTAGAATGATTAATTAATTTACGTATTGTAGACACCTATGTTCGGTTATGGGGAGATGATTCAATGAGTATTTCTGAAAATAGAAGTTAGTTCTAAATGCACAATTGTTTGTAAAGAGATTTGGTCATTTTGGTATTCATATATTTAAATTAATAAGTACATACTTCATCAAATTTTGTACATGTATAACCTTTGTAAGCAGATAATCATATTGACCTTTGGTTCCTGATTAAGCTTTTTGTTGTAAAATACTTTGTGTAATTCATCGCTATAAAGGAGAGGGCTAAGCAAAGGTCTATTCTACCAGTTCATCAGTAGCGATCGTGAAAAGAAAAATGTTGCAAGTGATCTACAATGTACGTGTGTGTGCAATCAGAATGAGTTTTAATAAAATTATTTTGCAAATGACCAAAGACCATGTAAGTAAATTTACGGTTTCCATTTTTATTGAAAAAGAAGCTGTCAATGATTTCAATTTCCAATATACTTTGTTGAGCGTAGTTTTTTGAGTTTATTACATTCATTGCAAAATAAGTTGAGCTGAGCCTAAAACCCTCAAAGGATGTATTCACTATGACAAAAGAATTGACCTATAGGCGAAATCAATTTCACGTAAAAAGTGACATTTAAAAATTTATCTTTATTTGTTGTTTTCTACCATATATATGTCTACATTTTTCAAATTTGTAATTTATACCTAAAATTTATTATTTACAACTTTACAATCAACCTCCATAGTTGGCCAAAACACCATTCCGTTAAAGCGTTGATTTTTGCATGTATTTTGGCCTAGAAGTCCGTCAGGGCAGGCCTGTCCCTAAATAAAATGCTGATATTTTGATGGGTTGGGATGTAAAGAATAATTTAAGATAGGATTTTTTTTTAGGGGCATCCCTGCCCTAGGGTCGAAATTCACAAAAAACCTACAAAAAATAAGGAGACCTGATTTTGATAATCTGCTTTAAATTTATGCCACAGAGTATATAGTCAGACTAGCTCAGTTGATGTAAGTGCTGACTTTTACACTATCGATAATTCTTTTTAAAGTCGGGGGTCCGAATCCACTTGGTACCACACTTTTAAAGTTTTTATTTTTCGCTTTTTCAAAGACTATTTTAATTTTTTTTCTTTAATTCTGCATTTTCTTTCATTTATCTATCCTTATGCATGCCCATTCTTGGTATAAGAAACACTAACGAGAGATCAGATCGTAACAATCCAATGTCCAGTTGTCAGTCAGGCGGAACAATATAAGCACACTTTCTCCGAGGACAAGAATAGCTCACTTTGTGTTACTCGTTACAGGTATTCTTAACAGCATTGAGCTGCGAGGATATTCCTTAGAATTTTATCACATTGACTTTTGCTACATATATATATCAGTAACTGTTTCCCTTGGATTTCATTTAGGCTTATATAATTCGCACACATTAATAGCATGTTTTATTATACCCACTGATAAATAAAGGCTTAAAATATAGAATAGACAGTATACATTACCATTACATGTATGAACAATGAGAAGTAAAGAAAAATATCAATTTTTATATTTGAAGATAACAGAACTCAGAAAAAAGAGTTCCTCCTATCTCTACTCACTGAAACAAAAATTAAGGAAAAACAGATTGTTATATGTATTCAGCCTAATGTCATTAATCAGAACGGAAATCGACAAGGTTTTTGTAGAGAGAAAACCCAAGCCCGGTCATATAGGTCAGATACCTATTTAGAATGAAGTGATCCTTTTAGCAAATTAACAAGTTCGTTACCCTAATGTACATGTATTACAGAAATATACACGTTTTCCTTACGGGTTAATTTCTCCATTGGTTGAAGTGTCTGACTGCATTGCAGATTACATTTTGGTTAGGTGTTAGAAAGATTAGAAAGATGTTTTCTCCCAGGGAAAAAGCACATTCTCTCGAGGAAAAGATTTAAAAAATCATGTACACCTGTATCAATCCTCCAGGTTATATGTAATATACATATTCATTCTTAAAGAATAATTGTTTAGGATGTTGAACAGAACCACCCAAAAATTGTTGATGGTTTTTATATTCACAAAAATTGTTGATGGTTTGTATATTCACATAACTACTTTAGTTTTAAGCAATTTAAAGAAAGTGTTCTAGTGGACTGGATGTTCAAAAATATACCCCCTCCCCCAGTTTTGGCTGTGTACGTGTTGAGTATAGTTAAAACGATGAATTCATATCCTCCGTTTTTTAAGAGTCTTGGGTAAGCCTTTTCTTAATTTTATGCTATTCCTTTTACCCATTTAACACCCTTATATTAAAGGTATTTTTTTGTTTAGGCATACAAACTAACAAAAACAATTTAAATTTGAAAAACCTGAACAAAAATAGTATTTTAAAATGGCATGTTATTCATATCACATTTTTTTTTCAAATCAAATTATTTTATTCAAATGAAGACACTTTTGTTTATTTTTGAACAAAGTCGTTCTTCATGTACATGTAGGTACTTTACGGCTTGTCTGTATAAATTTAACTAATTTGTACTGGCTCGCCTGAGCTGAAACCTAACTATATTACTATATTTTTCTAAAGTTAAGTGAAGTTTACTATGTTAACTCTATTTTACTTTTGTTTCACGTGTAATTTAGTTTACTATGGTATCAAAGTCTTGTTTTCACCATGATAAATCAAACTTTTTTTTTTAGATTAAAGGGATTTCAGATTATTATATTTTTTTTCTTCAATCTACCCGTGCATATAATTATTATTGAATGGAAGAATGGAACGTTTATTTGTATATTCATATATTGTTATCAGAGAATATTCAGATATCACTTTTACCGACTTTCATACTGTAGATTGCTAATGATACGTGAGGATTTAATTTCCGCCTAATTTCGAGCAAAAAATATTGCACACTTTTATTTTGATTTTGCTGTAATCTATGTAATTTCTGTTGATCAATACGCCCATTCACGAATTCCTTTTATATCTCAATAAGCTTAAGAGAATGTTTTTAAGAAAATTAAAGTAAAGTTTTAACTTTAATTAACTTTGATTAATTTTTATTAGGGGAAGCTCATATAAGCTTTTCTGATCACATTTTGTATGTAGTTTATCTGTTCGTCCGTCCTTCTGTCTGTAAAATTTTCACATTTTTTACTTTTTCGCAAACAGCACACTATATCCAGATTTGGTTAATTTAAGAGTACAATGTGTACACCAAGATTTAAGCTCTATCACGGCACTTACATTAATCTGAAGATGATTAATTTGGTGGTTCTTTTACGACGGGGGATGTTATTAAGTCATTAAGAAATACGTTTTAATTAATTTCATTTCAAGTAAGAATGCAGTATCAAACATGTCCTCTAAATGTTTTAGATTTTCTCTTGCATATTAATTATTTAAAGAAGGTTTTATCTTTCATAAGTAAGGACAGATGATGCAAACAAATTATTTCTTTGCAGGAGACTTTTTATCATATAACAGGTTTAGAGATGTGGATAATTCTTAGAATTCTTTTATCCTGAGAACTGGAAAATGAAATAGACTTGGAAACGAATTTCAAAATATGTTACCTTGGTGCTTCATGTGTTAAAAAAACGTTACAAAAATAAACCAAGCCAGGTGAATTTTATGAGCAAAAATAAAAAGGTAATAGTCAGCCTATGTGATATGGCTGTTTTTTGTCATTTCATTTTGTCATTATATTATACTTTTAGCACCAATGTAATATATTCTGACATTTGTGTCACGTTTAGGCCTAGTTTACTGAATGTGGTTTGTCTAGATTTGTTTTTTTTATTGAAATGTTATTAATATTTTTCGAGTTTTTATGAGAAAAAAAATTCTAAGAAGTATCCACTTTTCTAAACAGTGACATGTTATTTAATCTAGTCCAAATAAAAAGAAATGTTTGCATCATCTATCCTAAAGACTTTATATGTTTTTTGTCCCTGCAGCTGTCTCGAGATGATGGAATTTGTTTTAATGGTTTTGAAGAATTCTAATCGCAGATACGAATAAAGTGCCATTCATTTAAAAGAGATATGTACTGTATTTATTTCTCTAAACAACTCCCACCCTAACCCCCATGTATTACATGTATTTCAAATTAATAGAAATGCAATGATTTTCTATCCAATTGGGGTACAGATTAATTATTATATTAAAATTTGCCAGCTCCCTGCATTTTTTCAGTTTTAACAAAAGAATTGACACTTTTTTATTATTTTGAAAATCTATCATGTGAACTAAACATATTCCTCGATGATTGATATTCCACTATCCAGATACAGCTGAGTCATTGACGATGTTCCTTGCTATCCAGATACAGCTGAGGTGGCAGCTGCAGCTCCCAGGAGGGCCAGTAGTCCGACACCCCCTCCAACCGCTAAAAGCACACCCCCTAGGCGGTTTCTCCGTGTGGTGGTCATGGATGTAGTAGTAGTTGTTGTTGTTACTAAAACAAGGATTTTAAAAATCATATTTTAGCAAATGAATTTGCTTATTATGAAATTTTTCATTTCCATAAATACAAGATTGTATTTTTAGAAATGAAAAATAATTCAGTCATATAATAATAATTGGATAAAAATGTACATAAATTAATCATAAAATAATAATAAGTCATGTTTTTCATTAGTTTTTTAAAAAATAGTCTTACATATATTTTGGAAATATAATACTAGTATCTGTATGTTTACCTGTCTTTCCGTTTGTGTGTAGGTATGAAGGTGTCTATGAGTACGTTAACACTTCAACTACGCCTCTGTTGTCGTACTAAATTTAATGCAGCCCATATCGCGTATAATATGACCTTACCTTGACATTGGCTACCCGTAGCACCAGGAGGACAGTCACACACTTTCTTTCCATTTTTTTCAACACATTTTCCCCCATTACAGTCACTGTCCCTATCACAGCGATCTGAAAATACAAGAGAAATATTATTGCTTAAAATAAAACATAACATTACATGTATTTCTTTAAAAAAGCATATATCCTTAATGAAATGCTTAAAATACTCTCTTCAATCAATGAATAAATATATACTATGCATGATGTATGTAGGCACATGCATAAAATCTACTTATATTAAAGATGGAAAGGCACAATAAAATATACGAGGGTTAATTCAAAAGTTCGTGGAATTTCTTTCTTAACTTTTGTCAATCAAGATTCCTATTTTTACATGCAGCCTGTACAAAGGTTAATTTGGTGCAGTAAAATGTTCTATGCTTGTCCAAAATTATATATTAAATTAATTTTCATGAATTCTATTATCATATTTAACAGATATATCAAATATATCGTGAAAGTCTTTGAAAACAAATTGGACAATTTAAGCTTAAAATTAGCAGTTTTGTAATAATATCTAGTAATAGTAGTAGTAGTAGTTAACATCACTGACCCCCATTTTTTTTTTCATTTTCTGAATGTGTAAGATAATTCTACCCACTCTATTTAAATTCAGAACAGTTTCATTACTTTCAAATAAATTTATTGCTTGTTAAAATTTTTTAAAACCAGGAAAATAATGTTTGAGTGCAAAAAGGTAAAAAAATTGATTATGCAAAGTAATTTGAAACTTTTATTTGTGTTAAAATTTTCAATGTAACAATTTAAGATGAAAAACAACAACACTATGTTTGAGCCAATAATTTGGAAAGAAAATGTTAAAGAAAAAACTGAGAAAAGAACTGAGAAAATTAATTTACGTGTTATGTCCAGGCATTTTGATATCACTGACAGCTGCTTTTTCAAAAATAAAGATGGAACTCGTAAATTTACTTATCTGGTCATTGGTCATTTGATAAATTATTTTTTAAAACACATTCTCATTGCAAACACAAAAACTCTGAAAAATACATCAAAGAGATGGTTGCGTTTCTAATTGACAATATCTATGTGAGTTTTGGAGACCAGGTATTTCAACAATCTATTGGAAATCCCATGGGTACCAATTGCGCTCCGTTATTAGCAGACCGATTTTTATATTTATATGCAGCAGTTAGGGTTTGTGCAAAATATTTTGCGTGAAAAGAAGAAAACACTTGCTGTGGCCTTCAAGTCGACATTTAGATATATCGACGACTTATTGTCAATTACATGTAACAGTGGTAATTTCCATTCCTACGATATATCCTGGTGAGTTTGAGATAAAAGATACCACAGAGTCTGACACATCTGTTTCATATTGGATATCACCTGTATACGTATGAGCTTTTTCTAAAACAAGGTTAATAATTGACAAGCAAGTCGATGAAACAAGAATATCAACAGTCTCATTTATAGTCATCATTTCGTAAGTTCTAGGGTCGATGCAATGACCTTGTCAGCAAATACAATTGATCATTGAGGCCAAGGCTGACTGACGTTTTTCATATAAATTGATGGTTAATATTTATACACTGAATTGACAATTGATCTTTCCGTTATTTCCCGATCATGGCAAAGAGCACATGGCGGGTGTGACCGGGCAGCAGGGGATGCTCAGTCCTCCATGGCACCTGATCCCACCTCTAATGATTCGGAGGTCCGCGTTTGCTCTGCTCCTATTTTGTATTATTTTATGGACTTTGATATTGAATACTATTCGTTTTCTCCATATCCTCCTTAGATGAAATTAAAGTGGAAAAAAGGCACGCATTTCTAAAAGAAACGCACTGACCCTATTTTTTTTTTTTTTTTTTTTTTTTTTTTTTTTTTTTTTTTTTTTTTTGATTTTTTATAAAGCTATGTGCGAGGATTCTAAAAATACACGAAGAATTCTCAATACTTTAGATGAGAGGAACAAGCCTCTTTAAGAAACGAAATTAAAATTTATCTTTATATGTCAGTAAATGAAATTTAACTAACCTAAAAAAATCAAATAATAATTAATGATAATAATTTTCTTTTTAAAAATTAGAGGACCGTGCCAAACATTTTAGATTCCTGATTGCTTTGAATTGATAATACTAATGAGCTATCCTTGCTATACAAAAGATAATTAAAGATTTAACGATGTCATTAAAACAATGCATTGACACACCAGATCAGTAGAACAGGGATGTGTTTTAAGCATAGTAATTTGCTAAAGTATATTTACCTTTAAGATTCTGGTAACAACCCCCCCCCCCCCACCTTGCATCTTGTTTTTGTTAGGTAGAGCACCTAAACATAGCAGGATTTGGACATTTAGTTGGATTTTTTTTGGTTTGTCAGATGATTTTGTAAAGTTACCCTCATCCCACTAATTTTAATTGCTTGTCAGCTTTTTACACATGTATGAAAACCACTGCTACAGGGCTCCTAATCATGGTTCCACTTGGTTTCCTTGAAACATAGGGCCCCGGCAACAGCCTTCCAACGCTCTTTGTTGTGAGCAGCCTTCTTTGATTATTCCCAGCTATTGCAAAAGGCTTGTGTACTAAACATAACATTTAACTTTGAAAATGTAGAAAATCGTTTAACCTGTAAATTAATTGTATATGGTAGTAAAAGGGACTAACAACCAACATATGAATTATTATCAGGATAACCAATATATGAAATAATATCAGTATAACTAACATATGAAATGATATCAGAATATTAGACTAAAGACCCAAACAATGTCCGTTCCTTATCTTTTGCCGGTTTAATCATCAAACCTGCGCAAGAGATCGTGAAATAGATCCTTAACAAGAATTGTTAACCATTTAACAGCAATTATTGATGCATTAAAATATAAACGTCTTTTTGTGTTTTTGTGATATATAAAATAATTTCTGTTGGACTCAATGTTTAAACATTCACTGATTAATTCACTGATTAATCTGATATTATTATCTTTATGGTTTGACAGAGTTTAATGAGGGTCAAAAACTTACTTCTTTTTACTTTATTTTATTTTATCGGGAACCCGGATACTTGATTTGAAAAACGTCCGAGTACCCCATAGTCAAACATTTACCGAATTGACATCCAATTTGATTAAGCTTGAAAAAAATTTGAATCAGTACATTCATTTTCAACATGCTTGGTTTCAAAATAATTTTACCGTTGCATCTTATTCCAAAAAAGCCCTCTTCACAGACGCAGGTGGGGAATTCAAAAACGGAAGAAGTAACTTGACATTGTCCACGTGGTCCACATACGTCTTCTGTGCTTCTTAGGGAACAGGCACCAACTAAGGAAATGTTATTCACAGAATTAACACATGTCAACAAATTTACAAAAATTGACTTGCCTTCTTGAATATGAGCTACTAAAGCTATGAAAGTGTAAGCGCTTAGCTACCTAAAATATATACTTAAAGATATATTCGTTGCAAATCAGAAAAAGTTCATTATCAGCGGCAGGAGCGACCGATCTATTTCTAGTTGTATTAATGTGTACCTGTACATAGAAAATTGAGGCGTAGTTTTTCATTGCCTGGATGAAATAAATCTGTATTGATAACCAACAGAAAAATCATTATTGAAAGTTTTTAAAAGTCGCACTATATTTTCTCTTCATGTTAATGATTGGTTTTCAATATGTTTTTTTTTGTTTCCATTCAGATAATCATTATTATTGTGATAATAAAAGGTTGTTGCATAAATTGATCCCCAAGGTGGGTGTTCCTCAGCAATAGAACCAGAACAAATTGTTTTTCCGAATATAAATTACATTGCAAATTGTAAACGCTTTTATGAAGAAGTGAATGTTTGTATAATTTGTGTATTATTTAGATTTCTTTCTTTTATCCTAATTAAAAAGTTCCAAAATACCAATGGTTGTCAGCACTTATTGCATAGCGGTAATTAGCTAAATGACAGTGATACACTGAAATATTATCATAATACGATGTTCAAAAAAAGGAAGAGCCATCTTATGCATAAAACGGCCCTGTACTTATATCAATAATTTAACTATCACCCTCTTTCCCATTTCATATATCAAAATAAAGTAGACACGGTGCTTTTCTTTTCTATAATAAAGTTTCGTTTTGAGAATCCAGATATTGGAACACAGGTATGAGAAATTGCAATGCTCTTGAAATTTGCAGAAAACATGTGTATTTGACTACCTTCAGCAAAGAATTAAAATATGAGCACATCCCACGATCCAATAAATAAAACATGTTTTTTGATCTTCAGAAATAGACTTTTCATTACGTATTTACATTTTTTTTATCAGAAGTTGTGCTCTATATGAAATATTGAAAAAATGCTTCAATGTTAAGTCATTTTCAATGGAATTTACCGGATATGAGGAAAATGACGCATTTTATGACGTCATAATGCATTGACTAGATGGAAAATTACGTCACAATTAATAGATATGTGGTCACCAACACTCTATGTGATAAATACTGCATTTGTAACCTAAACTGATCGGTTTTGATTTTTCAGAAATTCTTAGGGCCGAATAAGGCCCAAAGTGGCTCTTGCGCTTTAGGCACGTGGTTTTTTTTGCCTCTGTGAAATTTTACGCGTTTAAATTTTACGGTTTATAAAACTTTAAAAATTAGTAAAAATAAGCAGCACGTAAAAAATCGTTATACGCTATTTTGATATTTTGACGTCATTTGAATTTTGATAGAAGATCGACATTCCTTTCTGACAGAGATCAATAATACAGTCCTTGAATCTTTAATGCATAATGCATGATATTTTTTCTTTACCGAGATAAAATTTCCAGGTTGTTCACAGTGAATATGTGCGGAATACCTTATTCTTCAAAAGTGCTCATCTTACTTATAAAGATTTTTTTTGTTAAAAAATCTTTTTTGATAAAAAACAAACAAAAGCACGTGTTTTCTTTCTGCTCTTTCAAAATATGTTTTGGAGTGTTCAAATATGCTGTTGTCTGATTGGACAGAACAATTATTACGTGTACATGATGTTTATTCATTGTAAGTTTCAGTTATCGTTATTGACTTCCCTCATATATTTCCGTGTCAAGGATTTCATTTAAATAAAAAATATAAAGGTCAGTGAACGCATTGCAGTTATGTACCCACCTGAGCCGAAGGCTCAAATGAGCTTTTCTCACATTTTGTCCGGCGTCCGTCTGTCTGTCTGTCTATAAACTTTCACATTTTTGACTTCTTCTCAAAAACACTGGGACAATTTCAACCAAACTTGCCACAAGGCATCCTTGGGTGAAGGGGATTCAGGTTTATTCAAATGGAGGGACACGCCCTCATTCAAGGGGAGATAATTGGGAATTAATAAAAATTTGGTGGTATGTTTTAAAAATCTTTTACTCAAGAACCACTGTGCCAGGAAAGATGAAACTTTTGGGGAAACATCCTCAGGTAGTGTAGATCAAAGTTTGTTCAAATCATGACCCCCGGGGGTAGCTTTCACAAAAAAATACTATAGTTAACTATAGTTTACTATAGTTTACTATAGTGATAACTTTGACACTTTGAAAAACTTTGACGAAAATGTTGACACTTTGAAAAACTTTGACGAAAACTTTGACAGTTTGAAAAACTTTGGCAGAACTAAGACACTTTAAAAAACTTTACCGAAAACATAAACACTTTGAAAAACTTTATCAAAGTCTTTAATACTTTGAAAAACTTTATTGAAGTCTTTGATACTTTGAAAAACTTTATCGAAAACTTTGACACTTTTAAAATCTTTATCGAAAACTTAGAAACTGTGAAAATCTTTATCGAAAAATTTGACACTTTGAAAAACTTTGTCGAAAACTTGAATACTTTAACACTGCCAAAAAGTTTATCGAATACTTTGACACTTTAAATAAACTTAATCAAAAAATTTTACACTTTGAATAACTATATCGAAAACTTTGACACTTTGAAAAACTTTGGCGAAAACTTTGACACTTTGATAAACTTTGGTGAAATCTTTGACACTTTGAAAAACTTTGGTGAAAACTTTGACACTTTGAAAAACTTTGACGAAAACTTTGACACTTTGAAAAACTTTGGCGAAAACTTTGACACTTTGAAAAACTTTGGCGAAAACTTTAACACTTTGATTAACTATAGTAAACTTTAGATAACTATTGTTAACTATAGTTAACTTTAGTATTTTTTTGTTAGGGAGGGCAGGGTCAGAATGGCCGATCAAATTTTTACATAGAAATATATAGGAAAATTTCTTAAACAACCTCTCAAGAATAGCAAAGCCATAATTGATCATATTTATATGGAAGCATCCTCATGTAGTGTTGATTCAAGTTTGTTCAAATCATGACCCCCGGGGGTAGGGCGGGACCACAATGGCCGACCAAAGTTTTACATTAAAATATATAGGGAAATTCTTTAAAAGTCATCATCTCAAGAATAGCAAAGCAATGATTCGTCACGGGACTACTTTGGGATTTAAACTTTTCAATAATGAACCAATTTCTACCTTTTCCTAGCCACAGTGCTCCGGTGAGCGATGTGGCCCATGGTCCTCTTGTTTAAATAATATATTACATTTACATTTTGTGTTTTTCTACTAAGCCAAATGTGAAAATGATTTGAAAAGTATTTTAGTGTATACTCACGCGTAGACATATACACGGAGAAACATGCGTTAACGTATCGTCACCATTAGGCTACATCGACGTTTGTAAAAGTATAACGATTTATCTATTGAAAGAAGAAAGCTTTCACGCCTACTTATATGCACTTGTAAATAAATTACACAGAAAATGAATATTAAATCACAATTATCTGTGTTTCTAGTGATTGATACTGGTTCCCATATTTATTTTTTATATAGAAAATTAAAATTGAATTATTTATATTCCACCAGAATTTGTTTTATATAGTCCTTATCATGATAGATCATGGTCAATTTCCATACTATCGGGGTAATCTAAAGGCATTTTCTTAAGTATTGAGGCTTTTAAAAATTCTTTGTTAATTTTGCCAAGTAATATTCTTCAGTCATGATTATTTTTACTGACATGCTAATTTAAATTATTGTTAGTTTCTTTAGCTCTATAATACTCAATTTTAAGTGTTTTATTTGTAAGTGTATGAGTGTACATCTGTTAATCACCATAATAGACCCTCAGATCATGTTCAAAATTAACGAAACAAGGAAATTTGTACACATTTCATTTATCTTTCTTTGCATGACATTTTTCACATAGATTGAGATTAGGGTCATTGTTAATATGAGCAACATGTTCATTGATGTGTGACATTGATAGTGTACCCAAATAACATGCATGATTGATGGTCATTGTTAATATGAGCAATATATTCAATGATGTGTGACATTGACAGTGTACCCAAATAACATGCATAATTGATATTCTGCCCAAAGGCGATTGAAGGCACAGGTGTTGATGCCATTTTATTTATACACATGATCGGCCAGGTAAATACAAGGGTTTGTTCCCATCTCATCTTGACTGTAAAATTTAGCATTCCCAATTCGCCTCAGTAAGATCTCAGGTTAATGAAGATGATGAAGATTAAATATATTTAGCATAAAGTATATTTGGTATTACACGTATTATTTCATTCACAGTATTCATAAATTCCCATTTATTGTTAAATTAAATCTAAAGATTTTATCATTTAAATTTTTATATCAACCTAGTTATAATATTTAAAATTACTAAAATTCCCATTTGGCCTTAGTACTTTTTAACTTTTTCTTACCTGTATTTCATAGTTAAGGCGAAATGGGAACACTCCGATACAAGCAAAACAAAAAAGAATTAAATCACGATTCCCAGTATTTTCGAATGTTTATTTATATTTTTTCAAATTGTACTCTTTTATTGACTTATTTATAAATTAAAAACTAATTCATCTGTAAATTCCCCAATAATTGTTCAAATTTTTTATATAACGGAAGCATATTGGCATCATTTTATTTCATGTTCATAAAATAAGTTGTAAGGTTTTATTTGAGAGTTGCATCGAATAACCTTTTTAAGCGTGCATTGTAATTGTAAAATGTGCTAGTTTTTCAATTAAAAAATCTTATATCTAAATGTAATGATTTTTAAAAAATAGAGCCAATGCAAATTTTGAGTTTAGTTTTAGATTGATTTGAATAATAAAATAAGCCTACATGTCACATTATATTTTTTTTCTTCATTAGCCTGTAGTTTTTTTAGGGATTAAAATCCCCCCTGACTACCTTATTTTACAAATTTAGTTTTTCAAAAAATTATTCTAAACTACATTTGTGTAAATATACAGTCCCTAAAACTATCAATTAATAATAAAAAATATTATCTCACCTTATTTAAAGATTGTAAGAAATCCTTACATTTTTAATAGTTTAAACGCCTCTCTGCTGTAAGTAAACAAAACAGCAGGTAGCCTGCAAATTCAGAATACACAAAGGGCGAAGGTACATTTTTGATAGTTTAAACGCCTCTCTGCTGTAAGTAAACAAAACAACAGGTAGCCTGCATATTCAGAATACTCAAGGGGCGGAGCTACTAGTATTATGTCACTCAGAACGTTTTTTCACTCATGAGTGAACAATGCATTCCCAGAAAGCAGTCCCAGGGACAGCTGGGACTGCTGGATTCGCTTTCTATAGCGGTCCCAGAGCAGCCACAGAGCGGTCCCAAAGCAGTTCCGGTTATTGCTTTATGGGACTGCTTTGGTGTCAGGTTGGGTCTGGTCGCCACTGTAATACACATACACTTTTGCAATTTAAAACATAGAAATTTGAGAATCTCTTCCAAATTTTTATTATGTTTTCATATAAATCCGTTGTGTTCGTCATCTTATAGCCCCCTATAAAAACAGGAAAATTCGTTAAAAAGCAGACCCAGCAGTCCCAGCTGTCCCTGGGACTACTTTCTGGGACTGCTTTGTTCACTCATGTGTGAAAAAAAGGTTCTGAGTGACAGGATATCTCCGCCCCCTTGTGTGCTCTGAATTTGCAGCTCCAAGATGCTTTGTTTTCTTACAGCAGAGAGGAGTTTAAACTATAAATAATGCAAGGATTTCTTACAATTTTTTGAAAAGTAGAGATTATTATACATGTATTTAATTAACATTGTCAAAGACAGTAAATTTACACAAATGTAGTTTAGAATATTTTTTAAAATAAGGTTATTAATATAGGAAGTCAGAAGATTATTATCTCTAAAAATTAGGGATGTCAAATCGGTTTATTTTTAATACTCGTTTACTCGGACGTTTTTCCGATCGAGTATCCGGGTACTCGGTAACAATGTAAATAAATATGAACAAGCAAATTAAAACTACAAACCATAGAAAACTCTTGTAGAAAGAAAACCAGATGCACTGATAGGAAACCTATCCGTAAATGTATTTCTGTCGTAATAATGATGAACACTTCGTGCCCGACGAAATTTAATATAACCCAGCAGGCACACAACGTTGTTTAAACGTTGAATATTAGTTGAAGTTGGGTTTAGACGTTGATAAATCTAGATACAATGTTGATTCAACGTTGACTTTTCAACGTTGAAAATTTAACGTTGAATCAACATTGAATTCAAATTGAGTTGAATTGCCAACATTGATTCAACGTCGGATCTTCGCTAAGCGGGCCAATCCTATTTTTCGCTGATAGATAATTTGGACTATGATAGTGTCGGACTATAACACTGTCGGGCCAAAACGAGGTCGAACTTGACAAAGTCGCACTACCGTATATCATTATTTACTATAATAACTAACAAGGATGGTAAATATAGAAATTTTACACAATCAATGATAAATATGAATTCAGTACGAAAGTACGAATTCAGAGGATTCGCAGTAGGACATCAGAAAAATATTCCAAAAGACAGCATAACACAACCCGCAGGAATCAACACCAAGATTAAAAAAAATACATTAATAAATAAGTATAGAAATTTTCAAAATTATACATCCGAGTAACCAAGTACCGATTTTAGTATTCGATACTCGGACGTTCGATCTAGTACCCGGTTAACCGGGTACTCGTTGACATCCCTACTAAAAATAAAATATATGTTTATGAGAAAAAATGTCTACATGTAGGCCTATTTCATTATTTAATGTAAAATAATGTTTACTCAAAATTTACATTAGCACTATTTAAAAATAATCATTACAGTTAATATAAGATTTTTAATTAAAAAGTTTCATGGTTTACGAGTACCACGCTAAAAAATATTCCATGCAACCCTCAAATAAATACTCTAGGTAAATAACATTAGTTTTAATTAGTTTTACTCAGACCACTCCCCCTTCTCTGGTAACCGTACTGTAAAAAATGCGTCTTTAAGCATATGAGAGAGAAAGAGAATCCGTTCCATGGAGTCCCCAACCCCTTTTAAGCTTCACTAAATAAAGCAAACAAAAATTCTGATTTTTTTTCCAAAAGTACATAAGACAGTGAAAGTAACTTATTTTTAAATCAACAAATCATATCCATTTGTTTGACAGTATGGTTTTTTGTGAATCAAGTTCACGTGCTTATATAGATGAAAAAGTTTTGTCAAATTAAAGACGAAGTGCGAGTGTTTCCAACAAATTATAACATTTATTTTTATCATTTCTAGATTCGATTCCAATATTTGAATAACAAATGAATAAAATACATTTGGCATTAACACTTGAATTTGAAACATTCTCTGCCAATTTCAAACAACACCGCCGACTAATGTACATTTTGAACTACTATTGTTTTGTGACTTTTTTAGATGCATGTTTGTTTTGAAACTGAAATGTTTGTTCCTAAATAGAAAACGATTTTTTTGACATGTTATCTAAAATATTCTAGAAAAGTAGTACTGAATTAAAAACCGATTTAGGGGGTGGGGGTATGGGTGGGGGTGGAGGTTATTAATCATATCGAATGGGAAACATATAAGGTTACGGTGAATCCATATTTCTTTTAACCACACTATCGATTAAATTCGCTCCATGGGGATACTTACTCTTCCATGGCATCTGATCCCACCTCTGATGTTTCGGAGGTCCGTGTTTGCTCTGTTCTTATTTTGTATTGTTTTATGGACTTTAAGATTGGATACTTATCGTTATCTCCATTCTCCATATCCTTCTCCAAAGATAAAAAATAAACATGATATCTGCAGTACTATGTTTAACTCTCAGAACAAGTTCTACCTTACTAAGTATTTTCTGTAATAACTGAAAAAGGAACGTGGTAAGCATAAATATTTTCGTAATTTTGCTGCGTAATATTTTGAATAGGATAAATATATCTCCATAATATTTTGAGTATGATGAATATATCTCAATAAACGATTTGCCGTCTTTAACAAAACAGTTGCGGTTCCTGAAGTATTTTATCATGGCCCTTTTTCAAACTTAATATTTCAGCATCTTTCTACATAGGTACATAATGTGCTTGTATAAGCATTTATTTTTCCAGAGAAATTTGATACATAACGTAAAATGTAAGTTAAAATATTTAAAATATATAATCGTAGATATTTTTCCCCATGTAATAATGATTCTTCAAACACGAAATATGTAAGTTATCAAATTAAAATACCTAAAAATTCTTACTTTAAAAAAATAAGACTAAGTCCTTTCACTTCAAACGTTGAACGCTTTGTGAATAGCGAACGGCCGTGAACGGTAAACGCAAAACTATTATTGGAAAACGAACGGTGACCGCATGATGACCAAACAGTGAATGTACGATGAACTATTGGTGAGCAAACGGAAAAAATGGGAAAAGAAGTAAGAACGTTACATTAGTTATGATAAAATTTTGTTTCCTACATCCTTTCCACAACAGGAGATTTATAGAATCTCCCTCTGTAGGGAGGGGGTTAATCGGAAAAACCATTAAGCAATGTAAATCACTGTATCACTGTAAAATTTTATGTGTGATTGTTAAATAAACTAGCTATTTCACACTATGGATGATATTTGTAAAAAAAATTATCAGGGAATCATCATGAAATGACCAAAAATAATGTAAATATAAAAAAAAATGAGAACTCATGAACTACGACGCTTCACACCTGCATATTTATCATGAAGTGCTGCTAACAAAGTCCATGTTCACTAAAATCAAAATTCACTTCTGAAAAATTTCATGATATCCTTACCTTTGCAATTTGGAAGGCTACCAGTTGATAAAATAAGAACAAATGCAGACGTTTCGTCACAGAAACACTGGTTTAGATCGATATTGCAATTTGCATTTTCTATACAATCTGAATCATCATTACAAGCGCCAACTGGTAGATCAGTCTGAGCCAAAGTATGTCGCCAGTGCAATATAATACCACCAACAAGTAGAAACTTTCTTAATAGGGACCTATTCATCGTTCTACCTGATGGCAGGGACTGAAATGAACATCATATAAGTACCAAGATATATGCAAATGAACCCTATGTACAAGGGTTATCCAAAAGAAACTATCAATTTAATCGAAGTTGTGACATTACTATTGGTAGTTGATACCACTGCATTTATTTTTTTATCTGTTTATCTATTTATAATCTGACTATTGATTTATAATGATTTGTGACAAATTTTTGTTTACTACATCCTTTCGACAACAGGAGATTCAATAGAACCCTCTTTTGAAAGGAATGGGTTAAGGGGAAAAGCATTTGACCAATGCGTATTATTGTATAATTTATGCGTAATTGTTGAATAAATTAGCTGTTTTATAATTCTATATAAATGATATTTTATTTTTGTCTCAGCTTAAAGTAAAGCATTAATTTGGGAACAGATGGGGGGGGGGTGAAACCAAAGAAAAGAGTATTTTGACAGAAATGAGGAAAGGAAGAGTTTCAGTGTTACTCCATTACAAAGGCTTCTGCGGAGTCTCAAGATATCGTGCAGAAGCGAAAGTATCAAAACGGACATAAATTTTGAATTTTTGACCTTGAAATTTTGACCTCAAAATCAATAGGGGTCTTTCTTATGCCTTT
>PRKT01000370.1:529617-553187 GCA_003671525.1 Saccostrea glomerata | reverse complement strand
CAAAGGTTTGCCAGAAAAGGTACAAGAAGACCTCGTTTTTGCAAACTCGAAATTTTATCTCGGAGGAGATAATTGCTCATTGTTTAGAGTTTTGCCTTCTAGCCACCATCTTTACCGACCGATGTTTTACACGCCAATGCATACACAACCGAAATAACATTTCAAATAATTATTTATGCAATAAACAAAACAAAATACATATATATGTAAATTTGCTGCGTGTTCATACGACAAAATTTACACAGATGAACTAATAATTTGCTACGAAGTGTATGCAAAAGTTAATTTGCACCTAGTCCTGACTAGGTGTAAATTTACTCAACTGTGCAGAATTTGCATATGAGTAAATCAGTTCATACGACAAAAATTGCACATGTGAGTAAATTTACTTATGTGTAAAATATACTGAGGTATGCAAATCATGTCGTATGAATGGGGTATTTAAGTGTTATAGTGACACGGACCCGAATTGAAACATTTCATATACAGTTTTGAAGATGGTAGAACTAGTACTAGTGTAAACATGGTAAAATGAACGGTTTTTGAAATCAAAGTTCTTCAATTTGTTGTCGTTTTTATTGATGAAGTGTACTGCAGTACTAGCTGTCATACATATCTAAACCCCGTGATCCACCACTCAAAATCGTAACCGGAAGTGTACAGGTAAATGAAAGCGTGAGTCCAGGTAGACAGGTATGGCAGGTAAGTTCGTATTTAAAACTTTAATCTAATATTCGGTAAAAATTACTAGTAAAGTCTTAATACTCAACTGCATGATGTCAAATTAAACACCTTTCATCATCTGTTCTAATTTAAGAATTGAAACAATTAATATGCCACATAATTAAAACTTTGAAGTTTTCAAATTTGAGAGCAGATGATTTTTTTAAATAACAAAGTAAAAGAAGTGGGATTAATAATTTTTATGGGTGTCTATACAGAATATTCATTCAGAAAAAGTATACACAATACGTCGGTTTTTGTGAAGAGTTTGTTCCCTTTATTGTGTTGACCACAGGACGACGAATGTTAATAAACCACCTGTAAACGAAGTTTCTTTCTGTTAAAACATTTTGACATGCATGGCATAAACCAGGCCCTGGGCACTAACTACAATAAATGTAATTGAATTAGGCACTATGATTATACTTAAGCCTAAAAGATGTAATATTTTATTTTATAAATACTTTTGATAAAAGTATGTCATACACAAAGAATAATTTAAATTTGTCTTCTTCTTGATTAATTTATCACTATATAATTAAAATATCTTTGTATTACAGAGTTAACACACTTCACAAAAAGAGAGATACATGGACGTATAATAACATGATTTGTATGTGTTGCTAGCCCTTGCCAAAGCATTTGAAAATTATGCAGGATTGAAACTCGCACACAATGAATAAGTTCAGAAAATTGAAGAGAATCCTTTCTATGACTGGGATTATAATATGTTCACTTCTTCTGATCCATATCAATTTGCCTTGGATTAAAGGATACTTTCAACCAAATTATCCCATGATTGTGAACAAGGCTAACGGAAATTCTGTAGCAATCAGAGAAATGATGAAGATAAAAGACTTTTCGGCAAAATACGGAAACAGCTTAATAAATTCAGTTGAGGAGGTCATAGGGGTACCACTGAGAATGGAGGATATGACATTTGAGGAAATTCAAAAATCTGGATGGATTGATACCGAAAAATATTCTCCTGATGATGAGCTTGGATTTGTACCACCTGTTCCGAAATTTTCTATGTACGATATTGTTTATGACCTAAAGCCAAAAATTATGAGAAAATACTTAGCCCTCGATAAGAGGAAATATGAAAATTATAGTGTTGTTATCCTTACCCCAATACATAACAGCGAAAATGATCTTGTACAGTACGCTCAATTAATAAGTGAACTTAATTATCCGAAACACAAACTTTCTATTGTGTTTGGGGAAGATGGAAGTGAAGACCAAACATTCAAAGTTGGAAAAGACATTTTAAAGGAATTTCGCAAAGAAGGATTTAGAAGAGCTGAAATTTTTCATTTTAACATATCGGGTCAAATAACCGGGGATTGGAATAGCATTCACGACCAGGTGCTCCAACACAAGCGAAGAAAACATCTCGCCAAAGCTCGCAACCTGCTTCTTAAAGCTGGCTTACAGGATGAGGACTTTGTCTTGTGGATTGACGCGGATGTTGGAGTGCTTCCCCCTGATCTTATCCAACAGCTAATCTACGCAAACAAAGATGTCGTTGCTCCGTGTTGTTTATATAGAAAGGGTCAATATACTAATGTCTATGACAAAAACACTTGGAGAGAAACAAAATATTCTCTTGAAGCACAAAAAGGTCTCAGCAAAACACAGCTGGTTTTAGAAGGGTATGGACCCACCATCAGACTGTATTTACCTCACTTGAGGGGGGAGGGGAGGGTAGTTCCCCTGGATGGTGTGGGGGGTTGTAGTTTACTAGTGAAGTCAAAGTGTCATAAAAAGGGACTTAACTTCCCAGAGGAGATTTTTCAGAATCATATTGAAACTGAAGGACTAGCAAAACTTGCCAAGAGTCTGGGCTTTGGAGTTTATGGGATGCCATTTGTAGAAGTCTATCATAAGTAATGCTGTCTCTATATACTTTGTTTTTCAACATCACATTATTTTATGTAAAAAAGTACACAAAATTATTTTGTTTCAAAATATTTCATGAATAGTATTTTTTTTTTACACAATATGGCCTTCAATATGACAAAATTGAATATTTACTTGTATATACATGTATATTTTGAATTTTATTAGAGCTAGTCGTTAGAATCTTGTCATCATGTAGAGAGGTTTGCCGAAATTGACAGGTATCAAATTTGACAATTACTGGAAAGTACTTCCTAATATTGTACCATGGTGAAAAATATGGGTATCATTCAAAATATATTTATTGTTCATAGATTTCTTGTACGGTATATTTTTTATACTTCAATTTATTGTTAAATATTAATGGTAGTTCTTCCTTGTTAAAAGCACATTCCAATGTTTTACTAGAATATACATAATTTTATTAATTTTGAAAACATTATCCTATACTTTTTTGAATGATCTTAACATTTTCATACACATGTATTTTATCTTATTCTGTGCATCATAGTTTTACATGGTGCCATATGTTTTTTAATCCCCCCATCGGGTTGTTTTTAAATACAGGTATATATGCATACAAATACCAATTGTTAGTTTTTTATACTAAACATGTATAAATATGTTAAACATGTTGGTTTTTGACATTATATCCATTCCTTGTACACATACTGACATAATAAAGCTATTTGACAAAAATTACATGTGATTATAAAACTCCAAATATGTTCAGCTGATTTGAGTAATGCATGATGAAAACTTGTATTATTGTTTTAAGTTTGATGAGAATACTCCGAGTAGTTTCTTATAAATTGAAATCTAAAAAATCATATATAGATGATAATCGCACTAAATTATGTATAAGTGCATAAGCTCACATAAAACTGTCTTAAATAGACTAAAATGGTTTCCTTAAAACTAAGCAAAATTCTAATTTAAGAAAAGTGAGTTCAAGGTCACAGGAAAGTTCAAGGTCAAAGTTTTTCATGCAGTTGAATATCTCTCACTAATACCTATTTAAGATCGAGATGAAAATGTGAGGTCAAGAGAAAGGTCAAGGTAAAAAAATTGATGTAGTTGAAAAGCTCTCATCAATATAATTATATAGGTGTAATGTATACAGGGTTATTTTCTCCCCATGTTATTTTCACCCTTTCAAACAATTTAGCCCAGTCATAGTTTTGTTTAAGGAATTATAATGTTTTGAATTTGACCCATTTTAAATTTGCCCAAAATGAAGGTAGGAAGAAAGGGGTGAAAATTAAATGGGGGCGAAAATTTTCCTGTATACAGTAAATGAAGATTTTATCTTGAATAGTTTCTTTAAAACTGAGCTAAATGCACTGAGCGTGACAATGGAAGGGCAGACAAAGGGACATGACAAACTCTAAACATTGTATTTATCATTTGTATAATTGCAAAGAAAAGCTAGGCCTATAATGCCTGTTCAACTCCATTGCAAGAGGATAATTAGCTTGAAAATTAAAAGTATTTGCAATTTTCCTGTAACCTCATCCTTTTAAAAATTCACATATAATTTTCCTCATAACTAAATAATACATGGGTATCAAGTGACCTTGGGGAAAACTCAATGTAGAGCATCAGATTTCTGGTACAGTCATGACTTTTCCTCTCTCTTTGTGCTCTCAAACATTTATGTAACTCAGAGAGTGATTACTCAATCATTACTGTATACAAGGAAATTTTTGCCCATTTCCCCCTACTTGTGGGTGAGCAAATTTAAACAAGAGATGTTTGCAAAACACTTATGCCCCCTCCCCCTAAATTGGAATTTTCCTAAATCCAAAAAGGCATAACTCAGTCAAAAATGGTGCAATTGTACCCAAAACAGAACTTGACCAAGATATTTATCTGATAAATCTGTATACCAAATTTCATCTCAGTATGTGCAACTTCTGCAAAGAAAATGAACGGAAACTGCAAATAATTGGAATTTTCTAAGTCCAAGGGACATAACTCTGTCAAAAATGGCGCGATCATACCCAAAACAGAACTTGGCCTAGACATACCTCTGATAAATCTGTACGCTAAATTTCATTTCAGTATGTGCAAAGGTTGCGAAGAAAATGAACGGAAACTGCAAATAATTGAAATTTTTCTAAGTCCAAGGGGCATAACTCTGTCAAAAATGGCGCAATTGTACCCAAAACAGAACTTGACCTAGATATTCATGTGATATATCTATATACAAAATTTCATTTCAGTATGTGCAACGATTGCGAAGAAAATGAGCGGAAACTAAGTGGACCGACAGACAGCAGCAAAGCAATATGCCCTCCCTTCTTCGAAGAGGGGCATAATAAGACAAATTCAAATACCGGTAACTGTATATTTTCATAAACGGATCTCTTGAGTAAATTTGTTTGGAAGTGTGAAAGGATGAAAATAACACCAGGGAAAAAGAACCCTGTATACAGTTGCTTGTACTCTGTAATTAATAAAGCATGACTATGTCTGCCTTCATTTGACAAATTTATTTCATCACATACTTAACAGGACTTTCTGAACAACAATCAAAATGTTCACAAAAAATAATCCTAATGTTACTATGGCAACAAGACATTGCAGACCAATCACATGATTTACAAGCATCAAGGTACACTTGGTGTAAAATTTAACAAGAAGTTTTTATATCACTTAAAAATTATAACTGCTTTGTACAGCACTTCATACAGAAAAAAGTTCTATTATCGTATTAAATACGGTAATGCCTTCAGTGGATGAAGTATTTAGAATTTCATTTAAAATTTAACATTACTACGTTTCTTACTTTTATAACATCCATTTTGGGAGGAAAAATTTATTATTTATACTGTACATTGCACAAAATATATGAGATTTGAAGCATCATTAATTTAAAACGGATATGATCACAAAGCACATAAAAAAAATTGATATTGTGAACTATGATTTAACCACTTTTGTTTCTTTCATTGTAAATTATGATTTTGAATCTTTTTCAATTAAGGCTGAGTATTTCTGAACACCTGAGAACTAGCAGTAATAACGCTTTAGATGCGTTATTCTTGTTAAAAAAAATCTTAAAATATTTTAAAATGTTTGTGGAAAAAACTTGTTTCATGACTATCTACTGTTGCAAACTGACCTGACCGACAACTTATAACTCCGTAAGCTGTTTTAGAATTCACATACAGAAAAACAAGCACAGTTTTTAATGCACAATGGACAACACATTTAAATCCCTATCAGTAATATTCAGTCTAGTCAATTTGCAGACACAGTAGTATCTAGTTCTGATCTACCTACATGTATATAGTTACCTAGCGCAAAATATGGTTACCGTGACAGCCAAGGAAATCACATCATTACAAACCTGGATTTCAAAATATCAATACTTTCCAAAATAACAGAAATACTGGAACTATTTTTCTGTCTTAACTATTTGCACTTCATAAAAAGTTCTCCATTTTCCCAATACTCTCTCAAAATCTATCCTGAACTTTATATACTTGTATAATTAATACTTATGAATAAAAATTCATTTGCTCAAGCTTCTTTTCACAACATACAATTACAACCCAATATCTTTTTCAAAAAAATATTTGAATCTAGTTTTATCACTCACTAGATAGCATTATAATAAATACTGCTTCAAACTAATATAACCATTTAAATTATGCCTGATATCTTATACAAAAATATAAAGCTATCAACATTTACAATTTTTTTCACATGAAAGACAACAATGACAGCATGCTGTTCTTATATCTTAACAAACTTTAAACACAAACATGGCATTGAGCTAACAAAATGTCGCCTTTAACAAATACACATGTACATGTACATAAGCTATGTGATTACTGTACACATGGGAGACATAAACTTTGGTATTGTTCAAGAATCTAATTATATACACAGCATGCAAAATTTTTGAAGTGAATGCAAATTTTTTTTTTGTAGAATGTAACAGACATAATTCTATGAAACAAAACTGATTTTTTTTAAAATAATGATTTCTTCTAACAAAGTATGTGTTTGCAGATGAAACCTCATGCAATATTACTTAGGCAATTTTAGTTGTATGCAATAGAAATTTTATGAGCATTTACCTATCAATGACACGTTCACCCGTAAATAAAAAGAACACATTAAATAGAATTTTGGTTCAATGCCAAATATTAAAGATAAATTGTATTTCTAGAGTAAAACATTAAAAAAAAGCGCTGATGAAAAGAAAATACATAAAATTAGAGAAAACAAGCTGAACACAGAGAAGAAAGGAGGAAACAAAGAATGAAGAAAATAAAAACAAGATTTGCAAATGTTTTTGACATATTGCACAAGATGAACACAATATGGTTAAACGTACAGGGATATATAATCAATAAATCAAGAGCAGAGATCAAAACCTACACAATGATAAAAATTTTGATGTTGCCAATAAAAACAAAAAAATATTATAGATGAAATCAGTCTCTTTTGGGAAGGTCTTTTTCCATCTTGGTGTAGTTGTTCAAAAACAGTTACCGATATATAACATAAATCTGTCATTGGGGAGATTTCAAGCATTCCAAATTCACACCAAATGAAGTTAATTTTAATTTCAAACTTAATTTTTGTAGTTAATCTTTAAACAATTTTACTTTTCATGCTATTTCTGTTAATCTTTGTACAAATGTACAAATCAGAGAGCAGAATAAATTCTATTTAAGTTATATATAATTTCAACAATTCCTGTGCTTGATATCAAATTAGAGATAAACATCTTGTTGAAGTAAATGTAAATAAGATATCTTTTCTGGTGTTGTTAAACCTTTAAAAAATCTAAAACAAAACAAGATGATAACCCATTCAAAAAATAACTGGAGGTTCTCAGAATTAACCTAAACACAGAGGCTTGGCCAAACTGTCCTATATTCAGCAAAAGCGAACAGAGAGCCATAAATTCCCCCCATCTGTTGAAAAAAATATATTAATGGCAACTTAGATATGTAATACTTATTCATCAAGATAATAATAAATTCTTTCTTTGAGCATGAATTAAGCAAAACATTAACAGTACTTTGAAATCTTAGAAATATTTTCCCAACTTTAACAAAATTTCAACAATGCCATTTTTGTTCCTGATATCTACAGTAACAATATTACTGATGATTTAACAACTGAAATGTCTTTCATTGATAAATCTGATACATGATATAGAATAATATCCAACATCTTCCAAAAGAATCAAGCCACAAACAGTAAAAGCACAAAGCAAGCTCTGTACAAAAAATTCAGGTTAGATACATGTATGTGTCATTTTTTTCAATACAGCCACTACTGTTTAATTAACTTCTACTTTTTTGCCAAGTTCAAAATTTAGGAATGTACTAAATGAGCTCTACTCAAGTTTACTGAATCTTTGACTGAGTTAAAACAAAATACTTAGATAGCCTTAACTTAACATATAAATTAAAACAGGCCTGAAAGATTACCTAAAAAGTGGCATAAGGAGGTAAATTTTTGGTTCATAGCAATAAATAGAAATAAAATGATATGTCAAATTAAACCTATTTTTCACACTACTGAGTAGTGAAGAAAGTTATTATTTCTGTAACTATCATTAAATAACTTGTATTTCTCGCTGAGAAGTCAGTTCTCAATGGTCTCCATCACTTTTTTCTTGCTATCCTTCCGCTTGAAGCTTCCCGTCCGATTTTTGCCCGGTAGGTTGTTGGCGGAGCCGTGGCGCATGCGGTTGGTGTTGGCTCCGTTTTTGTCGGCGGTGTCTTTATCAGTCGGGGAGTGCATGCTGCTGACACTCAGGCTGGACATGGAGCTGGACAAGTTTAGATTGGAGGAAATCCCAAGGGAGCTGGGATAAGGATTAAGAATGTCAAGGTCGTCACCAGGGAGACAGTTCTCAACCATCATGGCTTCCAGGCAGTTCACCAGCAGCTCGGCTGTATCGCTCTGCGCAGACTGTACAGGAAAAAAGAGGAGATTTAACGTAAATAGGACCTGTACAAAAACCTTAATATTAACATAGACAAATATAGTACATGTATATCAGTGCCAAAAATGGTATATATGAATTTACTGAGGTAGAATGATAAAACATTGGATCTAAAGAAAAATAAATTACAGGACTTCTCAACCACCCCATCACCTGTACCTGAGTAGCTTTGAAAGATTGCTTGAAGAACATATTCAAAGAGTGAAACATATCCATGCATGAATTAGTCCTTTACTGCTAAGTGTAATTCAATTACTCTGATGATGTATGAGTGCATGTCAGACAGTATACAGTACCGTGCAAGGTCCTTTGGAGGTTACTCATGTTGTACATTCAATAAATTTAATTCCATGATTTTTTTTCTCATGAACAGAGAATACACCGAACAAACAGTGAACAAAAAATGAAAAAAAAAAAAACAGTACACCAGAAAAAAAAATGATATAAAAAGCAAAGTTTACAAAAGTGAAATAAATTGAAAAAAAAAAATGAGAGACACAGATTATATGTAACCACCACTACAGTAGAGATTGAGGTACACAGTTATCCCCCCTAGAGTGGCCATGCACTTTTCCCGCGTACCTTAAACGTTCCAGCAAACCTCCAAAGGCCTCCAAAGCCGATACCTGAAATAAACAACAAACATGCTACTTGTGGGCTGCCAAGTGATCTACAGAATTTTCTATGGAAAAATTCTTGGGTTTTCTTGTATTTCTTGAAGTATTACAGAAAAAAGCAAAAATTATATGGCAAATACCCAGTATGTTTTGACCTTTTAACTTTGACCTGGCCTGATATGCTCTGACTTCCTCAATATACCCATGTAAAATCTGTCCATTTCAGTGGGCATGGACCATATAAAATTTACACTCCAGAAAGACAGATACTTGGATAGACAGACCAAAATTGTACTTAATTTTAGAGGTTTGTAAAACCCTCCTTACTTCTTATACTATGCATATATCAAAATCATAGTTAATTAAAACCTATGCTTTTTGTGCTGTTGGGATTAAGGGGAGAGGCTGGTCTTAAACTTGTAATTTCCAAGAACAGCATATGTGCCTAGTACCTTTACTGACTTTTAACTGAAAAACAGTGCTAAATGTTACAAAGTGTCAAAAATTAACATGCATATTTCTGTTATGTTATTAAAATGGAGGAAAAAAAGACGATAAATCAAAAACTCATCAAGTTCCGTTTGCCATCACATTGAATATGTGATCTTTTTGTACTTACTTTGTACGTAGGTCAGTAAACTCATACCTTTTTGTACTTACTCTGTAAGTAAGACAGTGAACAAGTGATCTTTTTGTACTGATTCTAAGTAGGAACTGAACTAGTTACCTTTTTATACTTACTCTGTAAGAAGGACATTGAACAAGTGACCTTTTTGTACTGACTCTAAGTATGACATTGAACAAGTGACCTTTCTGTACTGATTCTAAGTAGGACAGTGAACTAGTGACCTTTTTGTACTGACTCTAAGTAGGACATTGAAAAAGTGATCTTTTTGTACTGACTCTAAGTAGGACAGCTAACAAGTGACCTATTTGTACTTACTCTGTAAGTAGGACAGCTGCTGTTGAGATGGGTCCTCACAAGCAATCATGTTCTGTATAATGCTCTGTACAGCGTTCAGGATAGCCTGATCATGGCACAAGGAGAGGACATTGTTGATTTTGGCATCCAGGAGACTGTGTCTGCAGAAGTAAATCTTAAATTTAATTACTACACTTTTAATTATGACTGATCCATCTTCAACTAAACACAGTCAAAACATTGTAAGAAATGTTAGTGGCAACTCGGTACTTACATCACTGGAAAAACTTTAGGAAAAACCACAGATGCCTCTGCAAGATATTCATAGAGTATTCTAGCCTCATTTTCATCTGTAGTATTTCTAACCAGGGTGGCCTACAAAAATTAAAATTTTTTAGCTGTCAGTTGTATAAGATTTAAAAAAAAAATAAATATTGAAGTCAATTTATTAGGTTTTTACATGCATACAAAATCTGAATGTGACTTTTGACCAAACAGACAAACATACCAGCACAGTGAGCACCAGGACTTGGGTGGGATAATCTGTCAGCATGTCTGGATCCAGCAGCACATTGTTCTCATTGGAGACGGACACCCTCCCACTGCGGGACTGAGACATAACCGCTTTACTCCCATCCTTCTTAGAACCCGGTGTAGGCATGGAGTTACTCCTGTTGTGAAATGGTGGTCGAGGATTGGGGTCATCTAAACTTTTCCAAACTTTGGAGCTACCTGGCTGCTGTCATCATGAAAGACAGAACATAAACATGTAAACTTTGATTCCATCTTTCCAGACTATAAATCTTACATCTTACATCATGAACGTAGATTAATGTGAATAACTTAAGATGCCCAGGTGATAACAATACTCTGACATTCCTGCTAACCTGAGATTGGTTGGGATGTGATGGGCCTTTCTGAAGTCGTGCAGCATTCATGGGTCCCAGGTCCAGGACCTCCCAGCTCTTCTGTCTCCGGGTCATGGGGGTAGCCACAGGGGGAGGGGTCATTGAGGGGGGAGGCTGGATGTCCAGGGTAGAGGCCACCGGCAGACAGGGGACGGGGATCACTGGTCCCGCAGCAGAGGAGGAGGAGAACACCCCTGTCAAACATTAACAACAAACTTACAAGGATGTCGGGAAAATTTATCAATGTAAACAGTGGTCTAAGTATCATAAAGCTTTTGACCTCCAAATATGACCCTGACCTGCTGCCATATCTGTGTTGAGACTGTCACTAGAGGGCGACTCCTTCATCATGTACTGAGACGTACGATGTTTAAGGTGGCATCTACTTCTCACTTCTTCAGAAACTGAGACCAAGGCTGTAAACAAAGGAATATTATTAACGCTCCTTAGATTATTTTTTTAGATATAAAGAAAAGTTTAAACTGTAAAGTACATGTTTAGTTTAATAGAGGGAATACCGTAATGAGCAAACTTCATAAAGTTTACAGCAGTTATTGATTCAACAAATATATTTCTATTTATAGTTACCTGCAAGATATGGCACTGTCTGTGGTGTCACCTCAAACTTGTCTCTGAAAAAGTGACAAGGCAATTTCATAAGCCTTTATCATACTACTGAATCAACATAATTCAGGATCGCCCAAAGTTTGCATATTTCAAAAGTTTCCCATATCCTTGAACTTGTGTCCCCATCTATCACAGTGACTTACCTGTTGGTGGGTTTTACAGTGATGGATAACAGTTGGTTCAGGACTCGGATAGTTCGAGATGTGGTCGTCTGTGCTGGATGTCTAAATCCTGAAATGCAAACATACATGTAAAGGTATAGATAAAGGCAAAAAATCTAAAGTGATGAAAAACAGACACAAAATATGCTGTACATGCCTTTCAGAAGATGACCAACTAGAGCGAAGTTGAAGTTGGCCTTGAAGCTGAGCCCCATGGCGTGGTCCAGCTGTTTAAAATGCCACTCTAAAGGATCCCTGGTCTCCATCATGATCTTCTCCAGAGGCTAACAGAGGGGGAAAAACTTATGAAAGTATACTTGACAAAAACATTTAATAGTAAATATGGATAGTAAATTACTGTTCTTTTATTGATCAGTATCATTATCAGGAAATACAAACAGAGTGCAGTGCCCGCATAGAGCACCTTAAATGCTGTAAACCTATCAGTGCTTACCTCTCTATCAAACAGTCCCATGTTGTCCAGGGTGTGGAGATTCTGTTCCAGGAGAGCCAGACCGGCCGCATATAATGACTGCTCATCCAGCTGTAGTACAGAAATGGCCACCCAGAACAGGAATCGGTGGATCGAGGAATCCTGAAAGACAGCAAATACAAAAAAATTCTTCAAGAACAAATTATACTGTTTAGAATATCTAGAAAAGCACTGACTGTTACAAGGATTACCAAATTGTGAATTTGTATTTAATATCAATGAACTTACAGATCTCAGTAGAGGCTGTAACCTTGTCAGACACATAACAATGGCTTCAATCAAGGTCAGGTCATTAAAGGACTCCAAAGCCTGTACAAAACAAGGAGCATAATTAGTAAAATGATCATAAATGTATTAGTAAAAGGATACACTTCACGTTACTTATTTTCTCAGTATATTGTTCACTTTGCTTTTTCACATTATCAACTGTAAAGTATCAACTAAGAACAGCATATGTATTTTTTAATACTTGCCTTCATCATGATTTTGAGAAGTTGTTTGATTTCTGAATCTGTGACAGTTTTACTGATACAGCCAAACACAATGATAGCTCGGGGCTGTAAGGCAGGATTGTACTGGAATGCAAACCTGAAAGGAAAAGTTTACAACACATTAAACTTTTGTCAAACATAAGTTCTGTATATTTTACATCCAACTCCAAAATTCAATTACTGCAACTCATGGTTATTTTAAAACATTCTTCTAACGGTATTCACAGTATTTACAACAAATAAACATTTTAAGACAAATTTGAATCATTAGCTGACATTGTACCTTCTAGCCAAATCTGTCCATTGCTGGAGCCAATCACAGCTTGGAATGTCTTTCATAGATGCCTACAAAAACAATATCAGATCTATACTGATCTTAATATTGAAACATACAGAACTTTTCAATGCCACAATATGTATTAATGCTTGCTATGCATATTTCATTCTTCAAGTTAGTGAATGAAGGGACAGAAAAAGTATCCCCCTAAACAATACCTCCATGATCTCTAGGAGAGCATCTACAATGGTTTCCAGAGAGGAGAGAGACATTTTCTCGTGTTCGGGAGGGGACATGGTGAAGGATCTATCCCCCGGCCTAAAGCTGGTCCTAAACGCACTGACGGCGGCGGACTTAACCTTACTGATCCCAAACAACTGGTAGAACTTTGGGAGGGAGAACTCAGTAAAGCTGGTCCTAAACGCACTGACGGCGGCGGACTTAACCTTACTGATCCCAAACAACTGGTAGAACTTTGGGAGGGAGAACTCAGCCAAGCTCATCTTCAAAATCTTCATAGTGGTCTCTGAAATTGGATTGTAAATGTTAACCCAATAAATATATAAAAAAATTTCCTACTATGATTATTTTCCTGCTACTATTGTTCGAAAAAATTAAGATATCTTGAAAAATATCAATACATGTAGAGTTCATACATAGTCTCTACCATTATCCTGCAGATCAACAAATCTTTTGATTTTGATAAAACAAAAATACTGTGACAGAGCTTTGAAGTTAAATACTGACCATTGATGGAGCTGAGCTGTGAACATGTACACAGGGAGTGGATGATGTTGATAACAAGCCCATGTGTGGAGGCTCGCAGAGACAAAGGTCCTGTACACACCAGTAGTGTCACAATGTGAAACAGGAAAGGTAAATGACTAGCAACTACAAACAGAAACAAAATAAGTACAATCCATGTGCCTCTGATGATAGGATTTATAAACTACAATAAATTTCTTTTAATCCAAAATTTGATAACACTTGAAATTAAGAAAATTATGTGAAATGTCCATCTTTGTTTCCACCATTGAAATGTTATATTTTAGAATTTAAATGTATAAAAGGAAATATTTTTGTTTTTAATTAGAAACTCTGTCCACAGCTTACCATCTAATGAATTATTAAAAGACAACATGAGCAGATATCTGGCCAGAATAGCAATGTCATCCCACATTAAGTGCTGTTCCAGTGTGGGGGTAGGGGATGTGCAGGTCTTGTCTATCAGCTATTTAAAAAAATAAAATATATAACATGTTTCTCAAATAATGATACATGTACATATTAAATTGCTTGAATGAGTAACTTAACCTCTTCAAATTCTATATTTAGGGAAAAAATGTCATAGAAGGGACAAATCAGTTGACTTTTAAAAAGATTTTAATAATTTATACAATATAAAAGAGAACTAAGTTATACTTGCCCTGCACAATCGACCTATGACCTTTCTGGACACCAGCTGTACATTAGCCGAGGTCAAGGCCACTGCAGTGTCGGCCATGATTTCTGCCTGTATGGACCCCAGCCCTCCTGTGACACTCCTCTGTATGAATACAAATTAAACTTCATCAAATCTGTATCTCCACATCATAAAATACAAAGTCAAGCATTTCTAGCACAGAATGTTTTCTAATATTCTTTTCTATAATTTTAGCCTTTTACATAACTCTCATTCTCTTTCTACGTACTTTAATACAGCTATAGGCATATAGATTTGAAAATTCCTTTTTACCTTGATAAAGCTATCTAGCACCATATCCAGGAGATCAGCTACTTTTCCAATGTTTCCCCAAATCTTGGCTTGAATGGAGGGATACATCTGTTGGCAGAAGAGGAAGTCCATACAGAATCAGTTTAAAATCATTTTGTATTTCTGTAAGAAATGCTTGCATGCATTGTTCCTACAGAATCAGACATTTAATGATGTATATCAACATACCTCTACTTCCTCTATTGTCATGGTGATCAACTTGTCCAGAATCAATGCCACTTTCTGTCTTTTATTCTCATCTGAGTGTTTACAAAATCTGTAAATATACAACATATCAAGAATTAACATCTTGCAAAATTATACATACATATATGCATGTACACTTTACTAATATGCACCACATGTATACCTAAATTACTTGACAAAACATTTGTTTTGTAATGCCTTCTAGGACCCAATTCACTGACAACTGTAACAAATGTTCTGAAATCCATTATTTGACATTGACGCCCTTTACCTTGTGAGGTTAGGTAGCCAGGGAGTGATGTACTCCAGACACAAGTGTTTCATCTCGATGTTAGAGTTACCAAACCCCTGTATACACTCCTCCAGGAACTCCAGGGTCAGATGTGGTTCATTAACAGCCAGGGTTTCACTGATCAGCTTGATGAAAATGGTATTGTTTGCAGGGATACATAATCCTGAAAAATGTGTCCAAAAATATATCTTAGATACTGGGAAATAAAATTAGTTTTATTCTTTACTGAACATTTGACAAGTTCTTTACCTACTGTGTCATTTTCAGACATCTTGCACACAATCTAAGATCTCTTTAAAGCACTAATGCAAATCTACATTGTTTCAAATACTGTTACAGTACAATATAATTACCTGTGGTTTCTAATAATTGGCCCTCGATTTTCAGGTCAAAGGTTTGAGTGAGCGCACACAGCAAGTTATAAGCAGCAGATCTGAGACTCGGGTCTGAGCTTCCGAGATTCAGCAGGGCGACGTTGAGCAGCGTGCCGGGCACGTCTTTTGGTCGGATTTTGGTGTGGACCGTCACAGACTCCGGCTGCGACAGTTCCCATCTGGTCCTTATGTGGATTATGTCATGGACAATGTTATCACAGTCATTATGAATAAAAGACAGGGGCCCACTCTCATTGGATATCGTCAAGGTAAACTGATTGTCATCAACTAAACACACCTGAAAAAATTGATGGATAATGTCATTCCTGATAAATGAAAAATATCTTTAAAATCAATATAGCAATAATGACAAATGACATTTTCATTTTGACTGTGATACATATTTTTTTCAAAACCCTGCCTAGTTTACCTCTTCGATTTCCGATGCGTAGTAAATATCATTCAGCAGAACTTGATGTCCCAGTACTCTAAGCTTCTCAGCAGATGTGATTTGTATGGCATTGGGCCCCACTTTGATTGTAACCTTGGTGTCCTTGTGAGATAACTTCAGAGCATTGTTAGAAATTTTTAGATCCTCCTCCAGGGCTACAGTGGATCCTGGCAACTTCTGCTGATCAGGTTCAATGTATTCATTCAGTCTGGCTGGATGGTCAATGAAAATTAGTTTCCTATTTCCCTGAAAAAAAAAATAATCATTTTAACATAGTAGTTTTTCTTTACTTTTTAAAAATCTTGGAAAATAGTTGTACATGTATAAGTACTAGGAAAGCAAAAATGCAAAGAATCGTAATTCTTCTTATTAAAATCATGCCACCTAGCTTCCCCTTTATGATTCAGAAAATGTCTGGTTTTCTAGTTTCCTACAGACAGACAAGGAGACACCATATGTGTAATTTCCTTACTTTGAGAGGGTTGAGGATGCGGTCGTGGTACTTGGTGTACTCCCTGACCCAGGAGTTACAGTTGTAGATGTAGGAGGCCGTGATGTTCTGATACACCACCTCTGGCATCACCACAAACCACTTGGATAGGAAATCAGTCTGTAAAAACAATTCTTAGACATTATACACTATTCCAACTACCAGCATTTTAAAGCACACATTCATATACAGTGTAAAAATGTTTTTTCTTTAATGTTTTAAAATTTGCAATCTTTTCAATGATAAGACTTACTCTAAATCTATTTTCTGCACAGGTGTGTGTAAAGTCTATCACAAGCTCAAACGGCTTGTTGTAGAATGGTTTCAAAGTTAACAACACGTGGTATATAAGGAGATCTCCATTTATCTCTCCAACCCTAGGTAAAATTATATTAAACAACAAAAATGAAATACAGCCTCAATATCAATTAGTCACTGCAAAATTCCCAACAATCTATAATCATTCATCAATTAAACTCATTTCTTCCCAAAATACATGTATCTCACAATTGTAACGTTAACTGATAAAATGCCCTTTTAGTAAGAGACTTTTTTTTAAAAACAAGTACTTCAAATCTATACTTATTGCATCTGTAATTTAGACATGACAAAACACAGAATTGACCAATCAGAAGATGCCTTACTTGTATCGTCTGGCTATGTAATAAAACACTGGATTGCCTGCAATGCTGGTGCCGGCCTGATAAAATATCAGTAGATTCTTCAGGGACTTGAACTCGTCCTTCTCGTGCATGTTGTGTTTGGACATGATCTCCTCAAACTTGGTGCTTGTCATATCCATGCTGGACCATCTAGTGGCAAAGATCCCAACACTATCAGGAAAATTGTAAAGGCATTCATCAGAGAGAATCATGCACATGCCCAGGAAAGCAATCATGTCTTTATAATTGGTTATATGCATGAGGTTCAAAGGTCAGACAGAAATGCATTTACAGTACTAGCTATCCTACATATTCATAGGTACAAGTTTTTCAATATGGATGCATGTGAAATTATGTCAGTGTAAAGAATACTAATATTGAAATATTCATTTAAATAACTTAAAGGAAATCAACATGCACTGCCTTAGTCCTAAAATTTCTTACATAGACTTAAATGTGCATATTCATGCTTTATAGAGGATGTGATGTATTTGATCTGAAATCATGCTGTTGTTCACATTCATTCCATTGTTGCACTATTTTGGTTAAGTAAATGTTTGTAGTTTACTACCCACTACAGCTAGGTTTGTCAGTTCTATCTTTCTGTCAGTTAGTACTGTCCTACATGTAAACATCTTCTTCATATACAGTTCACTCATGCATTCTGTACTGATATTTTTCCATAATCTTTTATGACTGAAGTCTTTTTTGATTTTGTTAAGTGAAGTATTGTACAAGACTACTGTTTACTCACTGAGAGTCCAGAGGTCTGTGTTCTGGCGGCCCCAGATACGCCAATAAAGTCGCCATCTTGTCAAATGGTCTCCTTCCTACCGCCTTGTGGTCTCTACAGACACAGATAAAACACTGATTAAACACAGGTATAAGAAACTTGAATCTTAACTTTGACTTTTGCAACATCAGAGAAAATGGTTCCTATAAATGGTCTGGCAACCATTAAGTTTCTGGTAGGGATCCCAAAGAGGCTGTTTCATTTTATTGTAAACAAAATGAGTAGTTTTCTAAACATATACTATACACTGTACAAAGCTGTAAATGGGTGTGAAGCAGCTTTTTAATCTGCAATAATCTTTCAGCATAACTTTAAACATAGAAGAAACGTTAGCATTTCCCAATATTGTCTTCATAGCAAAAAATGGATAATTGAGAAAAAAGAAATAAATTCTGCGACTCTGGTATAACATGAGTAGAAGGACTCGCTGGTAGATAGCTGCAGAACTGTAGCTCTCTGCTTGAGAAAATTCGGACAGATAAAGCAGAGAGCTACAGATCCAAGCGTTGTAAAAACCTTCAATTTACGCTGACGATTTTATGTCGCTCACTATGGGTATTTTTCGTGTATTTTTTACTTTCCTCAGCTTTGAAAATAATTTTAAATGGTATCTAATAATTAATCATATGTTCAACTTCAATTCCTGATCATTTACTTACCTCTCGACGCTAATAAATGGCTGTTCGTGGTTACGGACGTCGAAATGGGACTCTTTTAAACAGACATTACAAAATTATATACAGGACTTTTTCGGACCGTTAATAGGTAAATAAAGTATCAAATATAAGTGTCAGATATATGAATTATTATAGGATACCATTCTACGAGCCAGAGAAAGCTTAAACTACACGAAATAAATACCTAAAGTAGCGACAAAAAATCGTCGGCATAAATCGAAGGTTTATACAACGCTTGGATCTGTAGCTCTCTGCTTTATCTGTTCGAATTTTCTCAAGCAGAGAGCTACAGTTCTGCAGCTAGCTGGTAGAGGGTATACCTGCTGCTGGACAGATAGTCGCCGATCTTCTCCTGGTTGTTCCACAGCAATCTGTGTAGAGCCAGAACGTTGGCGTCGTTAATGAAGGAGAGGCTGTGATTCCCTGTGTCTGGAATGTCTCCGTCAGAGGCAATCTCCGTGAAAAACCTGAAACAAAAAAAATAAACATTCATAAAACCTATCACTTTCCATCATGGTATTAAATCTCCATGAAAAACCTGAAACAAAATAAATAAATCAAACAATCATAAAACGTATTACTTTCCATCATGTCAATTAAATCTTTTCATTGGCTGTCAACTTGTAATTCTTTACTAACCTTCTACCAGCCTCAAAGTTGGTTTTGAGGAACTCATTAAATGTTCTCATGTGGTTTTCCTTGGTGAACTGCAGGTGATTGGCAATGTTTTGCATTATTTTGCACATAAGCGTCAGCCCTCTTTTGACTTTCTGTGTCGGCTCTTCATCAATTATTCCCGACTCAAATGGAGACACTAAAATCCAAGTTCATTTAATTTTTACTGTATATCAGTAACTAAAAAGTTTGCAATAACAATACATATATCTTAAAGAAAATTCAATTTCATAAAAAACTTATTTCTACACAGTGAGAAACTGACTCATTTATAGTTACAGGTATTTTTTCCTTACAAATCAAACTTTTCTCTTTTCTTCATCTATGTTTTCAGATTTTTTACTTCATTCATATCTGTTATAAACTTGTTTTTGTTTTATTTTTTTTTTTTATCAATTTACCATTCAAACCAAATTATCCACATTCCCAATAAACTTACTTCAATTCTCTAACTCATAAACATAAATAAATAAATACATTGCATTACTGATCAGCAAAATACAAACATAATGGTTGTTAACATACAAACAGATACAGAGTTGTTAGTGTTAATATCAGAGGGAAGTCAGCTGCGGATATAAAAGGTAGCCAAGCACATGCAACTTAATGAGAACCACAAACCACAGTCGCTTGTTTCATACAGTAAGCTTAGTTTTCTACTATATGTTATTATATGGTAGAAAACTAAGCTTACTTATGAAACAAGCGCTTGTGCCACAAACCGATACCTGGCAGCTTCAATCAGGCTAAACTGTAGATACATGCCACATGTTATTACAGTACATGTACCTGGTATATTAATTTAATATTTTTTATTACACAGGGAAGAAAACTAGAGCTGCAATTTCACAAAATATTATTTAACCTTTTCAAAACAAAATATATATCACCAGGCACTAAACACACTTCACTCTTCCAATAAACCCACCAAAGCACACTACATGTACTAGGGGATGACAAAGGTATATAGAAAGCCCTACTTTCCTAAATATAAAATGATCTACTGATTCTACATTATATATGCACTGTATACTAGTATGTCTTTCTTCTAGTTATCAAATTAATCAATCTTCTTCAAAAACTTTTAAAGAATTTTAAGCAATTAACAGTATGCTAGATATGTTATTGTGCTAAAACTCAAAACTTATTTATTGTGGAATAAAAATTACAAACACTATAATAAATCTTTAATTTTTTTGTCAATAACATCAATTGTTAAAAGTGTGTATGTTTTTTTCACACTATTACACGTATTCGTGATTTTTCACAATTTTTAAACTGAATTTTTATCAACTTTAAGGTTTGTATCACAAAATTAAATCTGAATGTGAAATTAACATTCTCTGAAAACCTGTCAACTTTAATAACCTTTCCTATGACCTTGACATTTAAACTATGGCCTCCTGACCTTGTAAAATAAGACTGAGTACTAATCTCCCATCAAAAAAAAAAAAAGAAAACAACACTTGATCACCACACTAACACCATATATATGTTCACACAAACACCACAGCTGTTAAGACAGACTCCAAAGTTCCACTCGACAACAATGGATTACAATTCTTAAAATGTACACAACTCAAACTTCAGTTGAATGCAAACTTTGACAAGTTTAAATCTTATTCTTCACACTCTTGACCTGCTTTCACTAAATATTTTTTTTAATAATCCGTCAACAATATATTTTCTATTTTCACTTTGAAAGCAGGTCAGAAAAGAAATTGCATATGTATACTAGATTTAAAATACATTACATCTCTTGAAAAAACAAAAAGCAGAAAAAAAACTCATCCAAATGCTTGGACAGTCTGTGATTGTCAGAGAGTTACCTATCGCTGGGTTGATGAAGCGTAAGAAAATAACTGTGCCAATAACTGTCCACACGGCCTCCGTGGAACTCTGCTGGAATCTCTGTGTCACTACTTGGTACAGGCAGTGACACATGCTTCGCAGCTTAGACGGAAACCTGTGAAGGCAACAAGGTGTTCAAGATCCAACAAAAAATCTCGCTCTCATACTCTACTTAATGTTTAAATTCTACACTTAGACAAGGTGTCTCCATCTGTCAGACTTGGGTGTTGATATATATGTTCAGGCTCTGGCTTATGCTGAAGTATACAGGATAATGAAAGATAATCAGTGGTCGATCCACACTGTTAAAATCATTGAGCAATGTTTACAATATGAAGAGACTTTCTGCTCCTCCGATTACTTTTATTCACTTGGATCCACCACTGATCAAATTCATTGTCTTATACAAATAATAAATGTTCAAGGCATTCCTGACAGATTTGGGGTCATCTTGCATGTTAATATAGCTGTAATAGAAGAAGAGCCTCTTGGATATGTCTGTGCAGCAGTTGTGTGGGTAGCTGGGCATTATCCATTTTAAGGTGCTTTTCATATTAGTAGACATTTTATCAAGAATATTCATATCTGAATATGCCTACATGTGGCTTTATACAGTATATTCTATTATCCATGTGACAATTTTTTTTATTCCCTCAATTTTGATTTGAAAAAAAAAAGTATTTTGATGAAATGATTCAATCATGAGCAAAGAAATGCTATGTTATGTAAATAATTCATTTAAAATAAGAATTAAAAGAATGAATTAAAATACAGCTAAAATAATGTTCATTAAATCATAAACCAATGATACGCAGAATGCTAAGTTAGAAAACATGCACTAATTTCCAATTTTCTTTCTATCTGAAAAGGAAGTACAGGAAAGCAAAAATTGTCACATCTATTACAAAGAAGAAAAAGTATGTACATTCCAAAGTGTTAAATTTTTACAGCTGACATTCAAAATAGAGGCAGAAAGTTTGATATGAATTTCCGCAGCAAGCAGCAGGCTCTTGATAAATACTTAGTGGTTACCTAACACGGGATTGTAAAATCGTAGGAAAATTACGGTCCCTGTCGCAAAAATACTATCGTGTGGAAAACGGATACTTATCACTTGAAAAAGGCAATGGCACATGACTCTCAGTTTTGGAGGAAACCTGATAAAAATCACTAGAAAGTTAAGAGATTTCTGTTCTCTTTGATACCAATTTTAGTTTAACATAAACAACCAATGTAATGCTCTTCATGGTTAAACTATGTTTTTTATAACTTTTCTTGAACAAGAAATTTTGCATAAATTCAACAAAAAGTTCATTAAATTTTAGATGGTTACCCCCTCCCCCACTTTTTACGGACTTCTGAATGCAGTGAACTTACTGAGGCGCAGATCCTACAATAGAATCAAACACCTTCTGGGTGATTATCATCAAATTCTTCTTGTTTTCTTCTATATTCTCACCATGTTCCAACCTACATTTGAAGAAAATAACATTGTTATATTATTATTCTTATTATGAATAATTTGAATGTACATCTGCAAAGCAAATTTAGTAAACAAACACACTATTCTTTATGCATACATGAAATCTCTTCTAAATGTACAAGTGAAACCATCAGTTTCACCTTGAGAAAACCATTACCTTGCAGGATCAATTTCAAAGCACACTTTCTGTTGCTTTTCCAGCTGAGTCATCTCCACGATGTGAGGGTTAAGTAATTCTCGTAAGTAGTTCTGGCCGTAAAATCGGAAGCAGTAGGCCATGATCTTGCTGGCCAAAGAGTTGCCGCGGAACAATGTCTGCATGCAGTCAGCAATCTCCACCTGTCCATCAAAATTCTAAATCATTTATAAACAGCCATCTTACTTCAGAGAGACTGTGTGAGTTACTATTGAAACTAACCACAACACAATATAATATAGTTCTGTTAAATTTTTGTGGAAAAAAATCTTAGTGTTTTTAGTGTTAAAATAAAGAAAATAACAAAATTCCAGAAAACAAAAAAGAAAGTTCACAATTTTTAAAAAGGTATACTGGCCAAAAGGATCAAATGAAAACCAAATGAAAACAAGAGGCCCATGGGCCTTATAGGTCACCTGAGCATTATGCAACAACTTTCCAGTGATTGAATTTGATTCATGTTTTAAGCCAGATGCTATGGCATTCACAATTTTGAAAGAGGCACCATTGATCATCATAACAATACACTTAGCAGTTGCTTAGTTTGTTTACTTAATACCCATAC
>PRKT01000370.1:500504-517630 GCA_003671525.1 Saccostrea glomerata | reverse complement strand
AAGAAGATTTTTAAAGATTTTTCCTATATATTTCTATGTAAAACTTGGATTCCCCATTGTGGCCCTGCCAAATCCCCGGGGGTCATGATTTGTAAAATTTGGAATCTACAATACCCCAGGATGCTTCCACATAAGTTTCAGCTTTTTTGGCTCAGTGGTTCTTGAGAAGAAGATTTTTAAAGAATTTTCCTATATATTTCTATGTAAAACTTGGATTCCCCATTGTGGCCCCGCCCAAACCCCGGGGGTCATGATTGATTCAATTTAGAATCTACACTACCCTAGGATGCTTCCACATAAGTTTCAGCTTTTCTGGCCCAGTGGTTCTTGAGAAGAAGATTTTTAAAGATTTTTCCTACATACAGTGTATTTCTATGTGAAACTTGGATTCCAAATTGTGGCCCCGCCCAACCCCCGGGGGTCATGATTTGTACAATTTAGAATCTACAATACCCTAGGATGCTTCCACATAAGTTTCAGCTTTTCTGGCCCAGTGGTTCTTGAGAAAAAGATTTTTAAAGATTTTTCCTATATATTTCTATGTAAAACTTGGATTCCCCATTGTGGCCCCGCCCAATCCCCGGGGGTCATGATTTGAACAATTTAGAATCTACACTACCCTAGGATGCTTCCACATAAGTTTCAGCTTTTTTGGCTCAGTGGTTCTTGAGAAGAAGATTTTTTAATAAACCCATCCTATTTTTGTCTTTTCTTGATTATCTCCCCTTGTTAAGGGATTTGGCCCTTCATTTTAACAATTTAAATTCCCCTTCACCCAAAGATGCTTTATACCAAGTTTGCTCAAAATTGGCCCAGTGGTTCTTGAGAAGAAGTCCAAAATGTGAAAAGTTTACAGACGGACAGACGGATGGACGGACGGACAGACAGACGGACGGACGGACGGACGACGGACACACTGTGATCAGAAAAGCTCACTTGAGCCTTCGGCTCAGGTGAGCTAAAAAAGAAATAATTTGCATCAAGATTTGTATAAATGTACGAAACTTGACGGATTCCTGGATAGCAGATTTTTCTACTTACTGCGTGACTGGACAGTACTGTGTATCATAGCTCTGCATCAAGCTGCTCTTGCGAGAATCCAGCCCTGATGCTATGGAAGGCCCTCCGCTTCTGTAAAAGCAATTCATTTCGTCATTTAAAATCATAAAAACAACATTTAAACATTGAATAATTTTCCAATGTGTATTTCTTAATTAGTGGAACACCCTCTTTACTCATTCTTTCTACTTACTGTAGACGTACTTTTTTCCACGGGGTCATAATTCCGCGGTATCTCAATTTCTGTTTAATCCGCGGGTAGAAAATTACGCGGATTTCTTAGATTGTCACTATATGCCTTACATTTATATTGATTACGCTTGGACAAATTTCCGCGGAAAACTTGTTACCGCGTACATAGCGTAAATTAATACCACGCGGAAATAAGTACTTCTACAGTATTTGACAACCAGTTTGGATGAACCTCCATGTTGCTACCTACATTCTATGTGGCCTGTTTTGCAGTCGTACACCTCCTAAAGCACATAAAAATCCTGTCATGTTGGCCCACTCATTCAACTGGTCCTGAAATGTCAGAAGTTTCAATGACATAGATATTTCCAACTTTTTAATCTAAACAGCAAAATTGTTATCATACATGTAGTTGTATAGAGCCAATCATACAAGAGTGCAAATTTGACCTTTTCTTATGGACATGTTTTCCCAAGAAATAATATGAATATATAAAACAACATGCATCTTTTTAGAACTGGATTTATGCACATTCTTGTAATACAAAGATAAAACACAAGGTATGAAGACAGACCTCTAGCTCATGTTCCGTGTTTGCATGATGAGGTGGTTTTCTCTTCCTTATGGTGTCTCCCAGGCCTGTTGGAATTTCTGAGTCCGCCTTTACTTTTGCATCCTTGGGATAATTCTCTAAGTACTGTGTGATAACTTCCCAGTTCCTGAATGTGTCATCCCAGGCCTATTCACAGTATAAATATACTATTAGTGAAGTTTAAGCAGGCAAAAATCTTATGTACAAAACTTTTGATACCTAAATTTGAAAAAAATTTCAAATTTATTTTTTTCAATAGATATGATATGTTACTTTGTCAAAATAATGGATTAGTGAAGCTGAATACTTTACCTGTGAGTTTCCTGATGTGTATTGGTCTATCTTTCTTAATAATGCCATGATACGCTTCTGTAATGCAGCTCTCCCTAAAAAGACACAAGAACTTAATTTTTGGGAGTACAGCGAATTATTCTTGCCTAAAGAAAAATACAAGCTTCACTGTAAAACTGGAAACATTCTCTCATGCCAAACCAAACACCCACACAATTCACAAGGAAGTATGGTTGACTTATTTTTAATTAGTCTATTACCTGTTGTTAATTCAGTGCTGGCCTGAGCAATGTCGGCGTACACATTGTAGTTAGGGAGAATCTGACTATTACCTGTTGTTAATACCATACTGGCCTGAGCAATGCGGGCGTACACATTGTAGTTAGGGAGAATCTGACTATTACCTGTTGTTAATACAGTGCTGGCCTGAGCTATGTCAGCATACACATTGTAGTTGGGGAGAATCTGACTATTACCTGTTGTTAATACAGTGCTGGCCTGAGCAATGTCAGTGTACAAATTGTAGTTAGGTAGAAACTGACTATTACCTGTTGTTAATACAGAGCTGGCCTGAGACTATTACCTGTTGTTAATACAGTGCTGGCCTGAGCAATGTCAGCGTACACATTGTAGTTAGGTAGAATCTGAGTGACAGCCATCTCATCTGAGCCACATCTGATGTCCGCTTCCTCACACAGAAGGTGAAAACACGACATGCCCGTCAACACAGCGTCAATGTCAATACTCCACAGGTACATAAAAAATACAACCTGAAATCAAAATTGGAGTGAATTTTTATAATCCATGCATATTTTAGCACAATTCTAGTTTTACTGTCTAAGTACTGTGAAAACATAATCATACATTATGCAGTATTTTTTAAAGATCTATAATAAAAATTGAACATTGAACATAGGGTAGGGTGGTGTAATTTCGACCATCTGGTTAATTTCGACCGTTCATAAATACCTTAATATATTTTGTTTATGGCGTATAATTGTGTATGTAAATTTATATTATGCAGAAAGAAAACGTATTTTTAATATATTGTGTCCAAAAAAAATTTATTTCCATGAGCTTTATTAAGATCGTTTTTGGAAAATTACATCAAAGAGTAGGCTATATCACTCGAAAAATTACAGAGGAATATATTTTCTGCCACTACGGCGACCTATCACCTCAAAAAAATCTTGCATGGAAAGACAATTAATGGATATCCCTGACGTGAGATTTATCAAATATTATTTTGAAAATGAAATTTATACCCTTTTAATTTATAGTATTTAGTTTTCATAAATCAATTGCAAACCAGCTGAACAGAAATCGGCCGAACTTATTCCTACATGAATACGGCGGGCGTCAGTGGGTAACTTCGACCAATGTAAAATGACGCAATTTACTATCTGTCACCAGAAAGAATTAATGACCGTCCGGAAAAAATATTAGGATAAGAATTATGTACATTAATACCTGTTAGAAACTAGTACTACAATAGTGAAAAATCATATGTTTTATTTACATGCGGTTTAGATGCCTGTACATGTACATTTGTAGCATGCCCTAACCAATTGGCATATCGGCGTCATAGACATCTGGTGCACTCAATATCTTCGAATTAGGTACATTTGGAAAATTGTCAATTTTTTGGTCAGTATTTTTTCTCTATCTTTTATGCAGTACAGCAGTAAAATTCAAATAAGTATTTTTTAACTATATAAGAGCTGACGCAAATTACTTCCTTTGTATTGGCTCATCGGTCGAAAATACCCCGTGTGCGGTCGAAATTACCCAACACACATATTTTGTAAATCGAACGTATTTATTTCATATTATGACCAAAAATTTATACAAAGTAGATGTAATCTGAAAGATAAAAGGTATTTTGAACGTAAAAGAATCCAGTTAAAGTTATAGCATAACATAATAGTGAGATACTTTAACAAATCCTAAGAACAAAAAATAATCGGTCGAAATTACACCACCCTACCCTATTGTTGAAATATGAATAAGATCTGATAAATTAATGGAATTAAGTGAGAGTGCTCTAATTTTCCTCTATTTACATTATCGTTTTCATTAAGAAAACAAAATCCCCACCTCTAATTTGATGTGGATACAGATGGTCTTGTTGTTGCCCAGGTTGGCGTTAGCACTGTGTTTCTGGAGGAAGGTGTTCCTACACACCAGGATATCTCGCAACCACTTCAGGATCTCTGTATAATTTACCAGCTGTCTCTGAATCAACTTCTGAGATATGGAGAACAGTACTTGTGAACTACAATTAGAGACAAATGCTTACTTATTCATGCTTGTTCAAGCTCGTGGACCTGAAAATCTAGCTGAGTTAAACAATATGCAATAAGTATGAATAACACTAATACATGCACATACAATTTACCTGTACCTAAATTATGGAAAAAAACAGACGAAAAACCATGTGTAAAAATATCTTTCTGTACTTCTTAAATTTATTTTTTTAAACCTTCTTTCAAAACAATACCCCATGACACAAATGCGAAAATTCACATTTCTTACTCACCTTACATCCCAGAATGTGTTAATAGGTGACTCCGGATTCCACAACTCAATATTCTGGGGTTGATGTAAGCAGAGCAAGGCCTGGAAATGGACAATCTTATTTTAAAAATTTGATACAAATACTGTAGGTTATATCTTTCTCTGAAACTTGTTTTCAGTAGCAAATGTACACACAAAATGTGACTGAAAAATATAATAGCATTCATCAAGTGAAAATCTATTCAAGTGCATCTGAACAGCTCAGTTTTGGCAAATCCTGTAAATCATTTTACTCAAATTTCCCTTTCCTAAAAAAAAATGTTTCAATTGTCCTTAAAATTTCCTGTCCTAGTCCATCACATATTGCAATTTTAATGAAATTTGTATTTTAAAATTTATTATTATATCCCAAAAGCCTGCAGCTAAAAATAACTCTTACGTACCTCCATAGCTTCTTGAGCCACATCTGGCATACACTGCTGATGAACCAGAGAGACCAGTCCATTCATCAACTCCAGGGTGCTGCTCTGAATCTCATGTCCTGGCTTACCCTGATTCTACAAATGGAACCTTCAAGTTACACCAGAACAAGTTTGATACAAATTAACAGATTCAAAAGAAAACACAGCCCAAAATCAAAAGGTAAACCATGATTGGGGAATTTAGCCTAAAGTACATTCTATCAATGTATTACAAAACTACAGATCAATCAACTAAAGCATTGAAATATTCCACTATATACAGATTTTCCTTTCCATAAGATATGTATATAACTATGTTAAAACATTATTATCAAAAATGCTACAGAATTAATCGTCATCTAATTTTGTGGATTATTCCTGTCCACAATAAAACCTTCAAAATTTCCCTGTACAAATGATAAGCTTCTGACTCACATGTAACATGAGGTAGGGGTCAGCATGAATGAGTCTCACAATCCACAGCAGCAGGTAGCGGTAGGTCGTCATGTTCTCATCTGTAGCCTTACTCAGTTTGTACAGGGTCATCTTGGTAAAGTTCTGAAGGAAAAAACAGTTTTACCAAGTTATCAAGCTACATGTATGATTGAACTCCAACATGTATAATAAAACACACTTATTGTGAAGTGCCAGAGCTGGGCAATTTTGCTTCCTTATAAACCTAATTCATTATATCTGTAAAGTTCTCCATAATTTTTAAAGCAAGAGGAAATAAAAATCAATTTGCTGTAAGCATCAATTTATATATCCTAGGTGGAGGAAATTTGAAATGATTACAGACTTACTGCTATACTGACGTAGGGTATGCTGGACCCTGTCACCTTTGGGGTGGGGTTGGTGGCCATACCCTGGGTCACTTTATTCAGAGTGTCAGTGAACATACTGCGGAGTTCGGCAGCTTTCCCATATATGATATTGATACTGGGCCACCAGGGCAGTCTTTGCTATAAACATATATACAATTTATTTACTTGTTTACAGAAATGCTCATAAGGAAAACAACATAATACTTTTAAGTGGCTGGTGTATATTACATGTATGTCACTCAACTCATCATTTGCCATAAAATACTTATCTAATAATGACTCCACTTCAAAATACATCTTTTCACAATTTCATAAAACAGATCATCTTAGAAATTTAAAGTAATTTCCTGCATCACACAACTTCATTATAGAACATTAAGTAATTTCATCCTTCCCAGCCACTTAACCACTGCTTCAGAATATCATATTTTAACCAGTTTATATATAAAGCTTACCTGAGTGATAATTCTATGCAGTGCATTGACCAGTACAAAGTGATAGATGGGAGGGGAGTGTGGATTCAGACAGATCTTCAGAACATCGTTATTATGCGGTGTAATTCTAAAACAGGACACAAAGCAATCTATGTATAAATCCAGATCCTGTCCCACAATGCCCTGCCCCCGGGAGAAAGCTTTGGTGGGTGGTGGTGTGAACAGAAGATTCTGAAACATACGAAATAAAAAAAATTCTGTCCAGTAATCAAACTTAAACAATGAAAATTTATATCCTTTATCTACACTTAAAAGTTTCATTTATTTTATAGAATTATTTGAATTCTATTCAATGATTTTTTATGTAAAGTAAAATGACTTACCTTTAGATCATTAATGATGGACTGTACAAAGGAGAAGAGGACATTTAGGCGGTCGTTGATGCTGATGTAGGTGGAGGCTTTACACAGTCGGACACAGGTAATGGCAGCGCCCTCTATCATCTGCTTCGAGCCTCCATGATGGGAGGCAATAGCTTTCTTCACCTCATCAATGAACATTTTCTGAAAAAGAAATTATCACATCCATACACAAGCTTTTAAGTATTCCGTCTAGATGAATATTTGAAATTTTACTTACCTTTTTCATAATTTGTTGTGAACAAGGAGCACCTGCATCTGCATTGCTTATTTCTTCCAAGATTTTCTAGATAAGAAGAAAAATGATCCACTAGTAGCATTTATCCTCAAAATGTGTTTATTATTCATAGAGGTATAAATTTATTAATTCTGAGAAACTATAAAAAAAATCTTAAAGAACAAAGTCAAATTAAATCTTGACTTACTGGGGACATGACGAGCAGCATCATCTGTAAGGGCCAGACAGCCGCCGTCCTCTTCCGGGACTCCATACAACTCGTGTTAAAATGCTCAAACAATTTGTCTGAACACTCTGTTGTCATAAAAAAATTTAATAAGGATCAATGAATTTATCTCTCTGGATTAATATACATTGGTTTTCTTAGGAGCATGAATTCTGGGCATTTTGTCCATATATAAATGCTTTATCTTTCCCAACTGTTAAACATTTTATTTTAATAAAAATAAATCATAATCAAAAAATTATGTTTAAAATAATTGTATATTTTCTTTTACTTTTTAAACTGATCATTATATTATCCCAACAGCAGTTCTATTCAATACATCTATATAATGTAAATCATGCTTTTCCAGTTATCTACCTTGCAATTCTTCATTTGGCCGTTTCTGCAAGTCTGTAAATTCTTCAGGGTAATTGTCCATCCAATTCCATATTGCCTAACATAGAAATAAACGCTGACATCAAAAACCATACTTAATACAATTGTAAGTACTCTTCTGATGAAATATACATGCATCACAGCTTTCATTTAAATTTCTTCCGAATGCTTAAAAATAAGATTTCAAATTGCTGTTAACCATTTAGAATCTCACCTTTTCTAGGTTGTTGGCCAATGTCTGAAACACCTGTTTCTTAATGGGCTTAAATTTACACACCACCTCTGGAAATAAAACAATATGCACAAATATATATGTGTATTATATTTTTTGGGACATGCCTTAATTGACTACCATTGTATCTGTACAAGAACTAGATATCTTAGATTTATTTGCCTGGATACCAAGATATCTATTGACATCTCTACAAGTATCTGACGTCTTATTAATGAGAAGGCAAAGATATATGCACAAATTAAAATAAAATTGATAACTCCAATTTCCTGATATCTTACCATTAAGAAGTTTGATAAGTCTGTGGATGTCTACATTTATATGCTGGATAAGCTCCAGGTCTGACAGATCTGATTGGTCACCATCGGCACTAGGGAGGTTAGATAACCTAGTAAACAACAAAAGATTACATCCCACTATAAACAACTACTTAAAAAGTCAAAATTGGTTAAAATTGAGTCCAGGACATTTTTCTTTCTTCCTGTCAAAAGCAACCTTTGCTTCATTGGCAGATACAAAGACTTACTTAGCAGAGATTCTGTTGAAGACAGCTGTGAAGTTATTCTGACTGAGGGCAAACAGAACTTTGGAGGCCAAGTTCTTCAGCTGTAGAACCAGTGGGTTAGGGTTGTCTGTGGGTTGATTCAGGAACTGAAAATAGAGAGACATAACATTATCTTAACTAATATTAATCTGCGTTTTGTCATAAACATTTCACATAAATTCTTAAATTTAATTTTTTTCTGGTCCAGTGATCTTGAAATATTTTTCTCCTTTCAAAATTATCTCCCTTTAAAGGGAGCATGGCCTTTCATGTAACAAACTTGGTATTTGTGCAAAATTTGATTGAAATGGCAATGTGGTTCTGGAGAAGACACAGAAATGTGTTAAGGCTACAAGAATACTGTATAGGGGATTAATTTCACGGGTTGTAATTTTCACGTTTTTCTCTCATCTGACACGATCGCGGTTTCTTGAATTCGCGGACTTTGGTATGTAATAAAAGTTACTTCCCTTGTCTCCATTTAATCCATACCATAGCTACATGTAAACGACATTAATCAGCGTTATGTCTTTATTTTACGAACAACAGGGTAGGTTATTATAAAATTGTTAGATTTTATAAATGATTAATTAACACAAATGCAGTTATTAATAGTCCCTAAACGTCAAATGACTTTCCTAAAGGCTATACGATGAGTGCATGTGCACCCAAGATCTTCAATACAACGCGGCGAAAAACCACTGGACGGAAATAAATGTGTTTATGTAGTTCTACGAAATAATATCCTTCCAAATCGTCAGTAAGTTCGATATTTATTTGAATGACTTTTCAAAACCAAAATGTCGATAAAAACTACGTGAACTAATATGCATGAGAATGCAGGTAACAGATGTATACACGTGTTATAACATTAGTTACGCACGGGTAATCAAAACCCATGGCCCACGTGTTTTGTTTGATGAAACATGTAGCGTTGGCTATTAAACCAGCTTTTGAACAAACACAAATTATTATCTGCCGATTTGAATTAAAAGAATGCGTGATAATTAAAATTAATTGAATGACAGTACTACTCGTAATTACTGAAATGACTATGTACTGCACGTACACCTATATGAATCTATCGTAGTCTATTCTCAAATTTCCAAATAAAACATGGAGATTATTGAAAATTTATTCACTATTTCTTGAATTCACGGATTTGTTAACACCGTGAATATAGCTAATATTAACACCGCGAGTTATTTTCCCCCTATACAGTAATGTTGCTACTGCAGAAAAAAAAAATTTCTTTGAAAAGAGCTATAATAATGTTTGAATTCAAGTATACTGTACAGCGAAACCAATTTCATGCCATGTTTCATGGTCAGGTTTGAAAAACATCAAGAAAAAGGCATATTTTTGGCTTTTTTGTTAAGTTAGCAAAAATAGCATTATGTCTCATGTCATTTACAGCTAGTGAGTGCATATAAATATGAAAAATATATTGGAAATATTTCTAATATAATCTCTTCTACAAAATAAATATCAATTAAACATATCTGAATGTCATTTTACGATGTTGATTTTTAGGGGGCCAAAATGTATGCAATCGAAAGACTGAAATGAGACATTACCTTACATATCTCTGGAAGGAGAAGTTTAACATAAATTGCCTCATCTAGACGCGAGGTGTCCTTTGGTTGCTGCAGAGGAGTAGAAAATTAAATTTGTACAGTAATTCATATTAAATATGTATTAAATTCAATACAAATATGAATTAAATTACTTGAATTATTTGGACTTAATCATTCTTACTGAATCATTCTTGTTCATTATTATTTCAAACCCCCTTTTGCTGGACAACTCAATATAGCATACTTTTCCTGACCCTGAGATTTACACTTACAGAATTCAAAACCTGTTCTAAGGAGTCCAAAATGATGAGTTGTGATTCATGGTAATTTCTCTCAGCCTCAGGGTGGATACGCTATAAAACAAAATAAAATAAAACAGTAATAACTGCTTATTAAGATACACCAAAATATATATCTCAGAGCAAATTATATATATTTCTGCCAACAATGATGCAAACAGAATTCAATTCCTACTACTATTGTGACAATATGTATTTGTAATTTCACTATCAGGACCTTGATTTGACCACCAAAATAAAAAATACCAAAGTACCGGTAATTCAAAAGTTTGAAAAAGGTCAAAGTTTAGGGCAGTCCAAAATCTTTTCAAAAGAGATAACTAGATTTTTTAAATGTTCAATAACAGAGAAAAAAGACATGACAGTCAGAGTTTTTATCAGATATTGGGAAAAATACAGTTTCTGTGTTTTCTTTCTGCTATTAAATAAACATAGAGTATTTTACATTTCTAATTATTTTTTACAAATAGACTTTATTTTCTCACAAATTTTCAAAGTATAAATTTATTTCTTAAAAGAATCATCAAATTGCACAATAATCATTATATATAGATTCCTGTAGACTGATTACTATTATAAATCTATTGTGTTATGATAAATACTGATTAAAAGGAAAAATGTTCTAAGATGTGCAAAATAAACAATTCATCATGACTAGGCATAAGCTGATCATATGCTTGAGTGCTCAAAGACTCTTTGGTATTGTAGGTTAATGGGTTTTCTATAAATAAAGCATGTTTGGGTTGTCTGACCTACATTTGGACTTTAAATTATAACCATTCCATTCATAAAACTTATCAGTCTTTGATAGTAATCCAAAACTGGGTCACAGCTTGTAATGTGCAAATGGTACACAAAATGAAAGGTTACCAGATTATGGTTGTACAAAAAACATTTTGTAAACAATTCTGCTTTTTTTCTCAATGTATAAAAGGTAAAGTGAAGATTTACTCCACAAATGTAATTTTTAATTACATGATCCAAAAGGCCAAAGCCAACACAACTAATTCTCATTAATAAGCAATATATACAAATATCTAAAATGCATATTAATATTATTTGCATCCTTGTATGCCCAAAGCCAAAAAACAAAGAAGCCCCTGAAACTAATCAGCCATCCGTGACCAATATCACCTCATGACAAGACCCAGTCATTATCAATATAAACTGTGTTATCTTGCTAGTTGTACAACTGGTACAAAAGTCACAATTTATCCCCCTTCTAAAGCCTCACGTCCGGCCCAAACGTAAATTCTGGTATCGAGACTACTCCAAACATGCCTGAATCGATAAATTTCCCCTCACCACGCTAAACAAGGGTTATTCTCATACCCACGTGGAAAAATATGGAATCAAATGAAAATGGTGAAAATGGATTAACAAGTCAAAAAAGTCCTTCAACAGTGGAACTTATGGCAGTAAAAAATGAGAAGAAATCTTGTAAGTAAATACAGTGTTGTTATTTGTTATATATATATATACAATTGTATCTGGGATTTATTTATCTTCTTTTTGTCTACATCATATATATAAGTGAAATTACAAAGTATGGAAAGGAATTGATAAACACCATTTTTCTCTGCCTTCTAATTTGTTCCAAAATTTCTTGCTGATACATTCAAGAGAATTAATCTTAAAATGCATTCAAACTGAAGAGATTTACCGGTATATTCTTAACTGGGCTAGAAATAATTTTTTTTCGCTGATCACTTAGGCTATTGCCTTGAAATTTTACTTATTTTTTCTTCAACTAAGTGACTTAACTGTTCCATTGTGCCAGTAGATTTTTAAAAGACTATCCCCAAAATCATTTAAATACAGTGTAATAGACATATTTTGTTTATATAGTGAAACAACTTAACAAAACAAGAAATGACAGAACTCGGATGCACAACCATGCCAAGTAAACCAGCCCGACTATGAATTACTTTTGTTATGCATAATAAAAAAAACTGAGGCAAATGTCCTCCACAATGCTGCCCTAGCCTAGATTAAAAATTCTCTAGCCCCAGACCAGGGAGTCCTGAACTAAAACCAAACTATACCCAGTCAGTTTAGCCAGTCCATTTAATTCACCCCCATTCACCCCTACTCAAAAAACTTAATGTAACACAATTTAAAGAACACAATAAAGTAAAATCTTAATGACATTGTGCAAAATATGCATGGCCACCATATAAACAATGTTATATCACTGTATTCATCAGTTTTATTTTGCTCTTCTGCATCACAAAATGGATTCTGTTATGAAAAGTGATGATATCAAATGATTTGGCATTCATTCAATAACAAAAAAAAACCCACTGAACATAGCTCTAAGTTTACACTGCATTTCCGTTGAAGAGATCCTATCAATTAAACATTCCTACCTCATTCAAAACCTGCCCAAGTGTTTAATGAGTGTCTGCTAAACAGTTTTGCTGTGTGCTAATTTGATACAGCCTTGATATTGCTAATTTTCTATACAGTTTTTCTGTGTGCTGATTTGAAATGCTTTGCTGCATGCTAATTTGCTATACAGCTTTGTCATGTGCTTAACTGATACAGATTTGCTGCATGCTGATTTGCTATAAAGCTTTGCCATGTGCTTAACTGATACAGATTTGCTGTTTGCTAATTTGCTATATAGCTTTGCCATGTGCTTAACTGATACAGATTTGCTGTTTGCTAATTTGCTATATAGCTTTGCCATGTGCTTAACTGATACAGATTTGCTGTTTGCTATATAGCTTTGCCATGTGCTTAACTGATACAGATTTGCTGTTTGCTATATAGCTTTGCCATGTGCTTAACTGATACAGATTTGCTGTTTGCTAATTTGCTATACAGCTTTACTGTTTTGTGTGCTTTCATTCACCTGCTACAATCCACAGAAAACCCATCACATGAAAATAATGACAATTGTGTAATACTTGTAATCAAAATATATATTGAACAATTCTTTCACTAGTTTACATCAACAGTAGACACATGCGTTTCTTAATAAAGGGCTTATATGCATTTTGATCACAAAACTGTGATATAGTTTTGCTAAATAATTTTCCTGGTTTAAAAGTATGACTACAAAAAAAAAAAAATTAAAAAAAAAATAAATGAAGAATTTACACTCAGCTTGTACCATGTTCAATTGTTCAACAATTGCTCAAAATAAACCAATTAATCTAAAGTTCACTCTTGTGGGTGGATCAAGGAATCAATAAAACAAATCACACATTTCACCAAAATGGCATATTTCTTTCCTTCATTTTTGCCTGTTATGACACTATTTAAACTAAGATACATCTGTATGTTATAATCTGAAATATGATAGGAATGAGGGTGGGGTGAGGGCGGGGTGAGAGTGGGGTGAGGGTGGGTGAGGGGTAAATGAGGAAGATGACTTACCATGCTCGAGACATTCTGCAGGATTTTTGTCAACCCATTGATAACTAAGGAGAATTTGTGCTTGGACACACTTATAAGACATTCTTTATTTTGCTCCACATTCTGTATTGATTGTGTTGTATGTAGTCCAGTCTTGATGGGCAACTGAAAAGGAAAAAGTTGTGTTAGGAAAATAGACAAGTTCTTTCTCCATCTTTTAACTTTTGTCTGTTCAAACCAGATTTTTATCAGTGATGCAGATCTACAAAATGTAATGTTATATCCTGAATATACTTTTGGTTGGGCAATAATATACATTTTCCAATATAACTGCCAGGGGTTCGTTGACAAAAATTGCATTGTGATATGTTCTTTGGAAACAATATTCTGGCAAAATGATCTGGCTTACCTGAGATTTCTTAAATAAAATACAAAATTTAAGGTGTTAAATTAACCTTCTCCATTGTGCCAAACAGTAAGGTGCTTTTGTATGTTTCTTTGAAAAACTAGTTAAATCAACAACAAAAATTTTGTTACAAGTTATTCATTTTTTTACTAGTTGTATTCATTATAATTATAAATGGAGATTAATAAAATAAAAGAATTGTCTTAACTGTTATTCAAAATATTGCAAATATATATCGCAGTATCTTGCAGTACAAAATTTATTCACAGACTATACTCATGCAGCCCAAACATAAATATTGAATATATTTACTCACTAAATAAGCTTTCCTTTAACATCATTCTTTATTTCATCAAGATAATAAAAGCATAAGCAGGTACATTTCATCATCAATAAGATTTATTGCCTGATGTTCAGAGTTGTGAAAAACTTTTTCCAATAGCCAGTCATTTTGACTGGCAAGAAGACAAAACAAGCCGGTCTGAAGAGATATTGTGCAATTGATATTATACGCAAATTGAGCTGGAAACTGGAAAGTGGGACAGTGATAACAGGAAAATTTAAAACTAACCAAAAAAAGGGCAGGTCATTGGGACTGACATTGATGGTATTTTTACTTGTTACAAGCAATTTTAGTCAGTTTGCAAGTATAAATGGCTGTTTTCCACAACTCTGGATGTTGGTTAAAAAAAAAAAGTAAAATATTAATGTAAGCAATTATAGTTCATGAAATGACCTATTTTTCAAACATTTCCTTCTATCAGGGTGGCAATAACTACTGCTTTAATCATCATAGGTACTTTTAGTTGTAATTATAGAAAAGGATAGGTCAAGGTTAAAAACAGAGTTTAAAAGTAAAATGTTTACTATGTTTGACAAACACACATCATTCAAAATTACTGCATTTCAAACATCATTCGAAATGGAAAAAATCTACATTTTGTGAATCTGAGAACATTTTCTCATATACAGTTAAAACTGAAATTATACTACATAGGCTTGAATCAACATAATTATACTATCATTTATTTAGTTTTATCAGAGACATAAATAACAGAGATTCCCAACTCTGCCATTAGCATGTTTGTTTAACGAAATATTTGATGGTCCTGGTCTATCCTAAGAATAACTCTTTTTTTTTTGGTCTTGTATTCCAGTCTTAAGTAAAATTAATATTAATTATACTATATTTTGGTGTATGATTTGTAAATTAAAATAAAATAATAGGCAAATAAAAGAGGTTAATGATCAACAGTAGGCAAAACTGCGACAATATGGCCAAGATTTTAAAAATTAAACAATAGGGAACGTTAGATCGCATGAGACTTCAAACAATTGCTAATATCTGTTATTAATGTCTCTGGTTTTATACACAAGTAATGAGGTTGTCTTTTAAAAAACACTTTCAAAAAGTTTAAATCATGTATCCAGAAAGAAAATAAGTAGAAAGATTTCATTAATTTATTTTTCACCTTATTAACAAACATTTAATACAAATCACTAGCCCTGACTAGACACTACATAATGCTGAACCATCTCTTTAAATGTGATTTTTAATGACTTATTAGAAAACATAAATGACTTTTATCATTTGAAATCCATATTACGTGTATTCATTATTTCACGACTGCTATTCAACGAGCCATTTTTCATTCTTTACAGTCGAGTAGTTTTCATTCATGTAAACTTCCTGCGATTAAATATATGCAGACTCACAATCCCACTAACTCCCACGCATACGCACCTTAGCTTTAATTCATAATTTATCATAATTACACGCCAAAACAATTAAGACAATAACACAAAATTCTTTTTTACAAATTAACATATGACAGAATGTATAACTGTTAAAATTATTTTGCTCAACAATTATCAATAAGAAGCATCTCTCCGATCCTTGGCAAAATGCAAATTCAACGTCAAGTGGAGTCGGACGTTCATTCATAAAATTTCATGCTGGAAACATCACGAAGATTCTTGTCGACAAGGAGGCAGCATGCAAAATGATTTTTGACAATGAGTAAATATTGATATTACCTGGGCGTCAAATCGCTGAATCAACGACTGAACCCATTCTCCAGGCTTTTGTGTTGCCATAATTTTTAACACTTCTGCGGTCTTGTCGCCATTTTCTTTTATGTTGATATTATTAGCGCATGCGCATTAGCATATATTTATCCAAATATGGACATACTCAGTACTTGTTGGCTTTAATTTCTTTTTTTCGTTAAAAAAAATTGCTATAGACAATAGAGAACTTTCCATAATTCTTGTAAAGAATATGAGCCTTCCTTATTGCAATTTAACAATATTTGAACAACAAATCTATATATATGCACACTTTATTGGTGAAATATTGAGTTTACAAGTTGGCCTAGTAGTGTATAGCTGCTAAATTAACAGCTGAAATCTTAAGCATTGCATTTCAAGAAAAAAAAAACATATCTAATAAGGAATTTACACAAAAAAGATAATAAATACATAAATTTCATTTTCTCCATCGATGAAGATCATTAGTTATAGACCTAACGTATGAAATATCACAGAACCACGCACAGTAAAATTTATAATGTAGGACTCGATCATTATCATTTTTTTTTGGCATCAGTTTAAAACGTTAATTAATATTTTTCTTCAGAAACTTTACATTAATTAATTTTATGATTTAAATCTTAGAGTCTTTTCATTTTGAATGCATTTCAAAAGAATTTTTCTCCAACTTCAATATTTTATTATGAACTGAAAAGATACCTGAAATTCCCGAGATTCTGAAATCTCTCCCAATAAAAGACCTTAAATAAAATGAAAAGAGTCAAATACACTTTTTTCACATGCTTACTAAATCTTGAAATCCATTTTCACCCCCGGGCCCCTATCAGCCGCTGAGCGCGCTGCCCTGGACCCGCTGGGGGCTTTAACCACCAACAGACCTCGTCATTGTTTAATTCTTCTTCTTCATTAAAGTTATAACTTGATTTGATTCGAACATATTTTATTTTGTAATAATACATAAGTGGATTTGGCAGCAGGCATAGTCTTTATAAGCCCATTCCACAGTTCTATATAGCTACGACCCC
>PRKT01000370.1:452567-500055 GCA_003671525.1 Saccostrea glomerata | reverse complement strand
CCCCCCCCCCCCCTTAAAATTGCCAAAGTTAGCGTAAAACACAGTTTCGTCTACAAAATGTAAAAATGTTTACTCGGTAGACCTCATTTTTACCCTAAAAATCTCTAGAATCCAGGTGCTTCCGGGGACTTCGCCCTCTGGCCCCCATCTGGGCTTCGCCCTGTACCCACTGGGTGCCTCAAGGCAGTCCCCAGACCCCCTGCCTACTTTTGGCGCCCCCTCTAACTTCAATTCCTGGAACCACGCCTGTAGCAACGTCCCAGATCGAAAAAATTGTTAAACTTACCAAATAAAATGAGCTTTTTTAAATAATTCATTTTCAAATATCTGCATTTAAATAATATTAATATCCATGCAAGATGAAAAAGAGAAAACAGGTAAACTTTATGATATTATACGCATACATGAATATATACGTACTCGTATATAATAAAAAAAAATTATATGAAGTAAAATACAGAGGAAATGTCATGAAAAAGGGAAGTGAAGCGGCATCCGGAATAAAGTAATGGTATCAAAGATGTAAAGTAAGAAGATTATCTATCTACTTTACAATTAAGTGAACCTTAGCAACTACATTTGTAATTTTAAAAATGAGAATTTTCGCTTTCTTACGTAAGTATAACTACATATATACATGTATAACAGTATTGAAATTAATAAATGTATCACTTTCTATATCCATTAGCTTGGAGTTGCTTTTACAGTACATGTACATTTGTGGCTCTATTGAAGTTTAACTAAAGCATGGTTTCAGTATTACAGTATCAGGGTCTGCATCTCCAAAGACAACTCTCTTCCTATACTGAAATCAATTGGAACATCCCCTCTAATCTTTGCAATTAATCCAAAAATATATCTTAATAAATTTAAATATGTGCATTTCATATATAGTATATGAAAGTGTCATAAGTTCAACGTTTTCAAACGTTATACTTCAAACATGGAAAACTGTATTTTTTTAACTTATTGGGTGACTAGAGTTTATTATTGCGAGACTTTAGAGTGCGGTCGTTGTGCTAATATATATAATAAATGCAGAAAAAGCTGAAAAATTTGACATATTCTCACCAAGCAGAATATAGTTTTTCGCTAAATTTTTCTTATATAGACACAAATATTTTTTATCTAGATAGTAATTCAAAACCATTTAGTGAATTGAAACAAAATGATTGTTGTCAAATATGAGCACTCATTGATATGTCATTCAACATTAATCACCAAAGTTTTGTTGTTGTTGTTGTTGTTGTTGTTGAAAATAAGGTGTAACGTTAAGATCAACCATCTTTTTGTACCTTTTTTACACAAACATTACATTACCCATATATTACGCTTGTTTGACTATACTGCTACCAAAAAGGGGGGCACTGGACTTTCAATGAAGACACCCATCCACCCCCACCCTCTGATGCTATGTGCCTGAAACTGACAGACAAATGAGTTTAATGTCCCCTCGCTTTCACAAGATGTAGTAAAAGAAAAAAATGCAAAGTTCTGAATTTTATTCTTAGCTAAGACTTGCATACGAGAAAAAAAAAAGTTTAAAAATTTAAAATGTTATACAATATTTAGGCATAGTAATAGTATTGTGTTTTAAAATTCGTCGAATAAAACACCACCTAGTTAATTTGATAATTTTAAACGCTGTAAATTAAATTATACATTGTTTAATACATCTGATCACAGTTACCAAGAATTCATTTCGAATACCACTTCCTGTTTTGTTGCACAGTTCAAAATGGCACTGACGACACCTGATGGTGAGTTCTCTGCCTAGTTAGGATGAGTGTGGGTAGAAAAACTACAATGGGGAAGAAACTTAAAGGTTAAAATTTTGCATTTGTTAAGATTTGTTAAGCATAGTTTATTTATACACAAGTATGCGTGTAAAAAACTTTACCTGTTTACCCCACCTCTGTTGATTTCTAATTCTAAAGTCTGCAAAATCTCTATCTCAATGCTATTCCACCTCCGGTTAATAAATTCTAAAGTAACAATAAGTAACAACATAAATTCATTCAGAAATTTCATAGAAGTAGCAGAAGTATGTGCTATATTGTACATAATTACTGCACTGCTGCTGTTGTCGCAATAGGATCGGGTTCAAAGTACACAATATAAGAGACACTTTGAGGAATCACAGGACACTGAGTCGCTTTCAATGTTTTTGACCGATTATCTCTGAAATGTTTACAGATGAGTCGTATACTTCCGCCATTCGACGACACAGTTCAGTTAGACGATATGCCTGTTGATATTTCAGATACATCTCCGATTGTCCGCAACAATGAAGGAGCAGATACTCACGTGGGGACCCCCGGAGTCGTCGTGCTCACGGCGGACGACAGCATCTCCAAACCCAGAGCTTATTTTATGGTGTTTGTGTTATTGTTTATTAATCTACTCAACTATATGGACAGATTTACCATAGCAGGTTAGTTGTCATGTGCATGAGGCAATTTTGCAAGCGGTATTCTTATGTTTCCTCATTGTCATTGAAAAGTGATCAAGTAGACTTAGACGTACTTTGATTATGTCAGATATATAAACTTTAATAATGTTTTAAAGTCCAGATTCCAAAAACTTGGAGTTAATTCTTTTAACACAAAATGTTTGTATGGTGTCACAGCATGTATGTATGAATGCTTTTACATGTGAATTTTCAGTATGTTTATCATAGGATTCGTGAATTTAAGCAAGCAAGAAAGCTCAGAAAAAAACTTGTTTTGTCTTAAAGAAGGGGATCAGAAATAAAGACTTGGAAGCAGAGAAAAACTGTCAGTTGTGACAGAATGATGTAGAATATGCCATTACATCATTTTATGTGTCTTAAGCAGTTTTACATATTCTGAGTTCAATCTTTTACACCATTTCCCCTTTTTTTTTAATTTAAGAAGGGCAAAATATTCCTTACAAATTAAATATTTCTTGTATGACATTTGGCTGAAAGGTAGCCAGTGGTTATTATGTGTAATAATTAACATTTTGCCTAATCTCCATATGTATGAATTCATGTTCACTTAAGCTCCAGTAATGTTAAATGAAGGAATTACCATTTCCATATTAAATTTGCATTTTAATTTTTCATCTTTGTGAAGAAAATAAAAACCTCAATTACATGGATAAAAAATGAATTTCATGAAATATGTGAGGTGTACAACCCTACAAGGAAGCTGAGCTCATATTACTGTTTATTACAACAAGGAAACTACGTTTTTAATAACTATAATACCTAAAAACAGTTCAAACTGTGTAAATTATTTTAGTTTTTTCTTTCTTTTAAAAACCAAAGAGGGGTTTAAAAATTTCTTTGTCTGCTTTGCTGTCTGTCAGGACATAATTTGATTACAGTTTATTTCTAAAACTATTGAATATTTTTGTCACAGTGATAAAATTTGTAAAAGTACTAAAATTATTGAACTTGTGTACCTGGAATTTTTATATTGTTATCACAAAATAAAAAATGAAAAAAGATGCAAATATTTTATTGTACAAAAGTAAAACAAGAAAATTTCTTATTTGATCATGATTTTGAAATCAAGAGCCCTTAGAGAATCATGCTATTTTGGCAAGTCAAGGTCAAAGGTACAGAAATCTTACATTATTGTACTACAGTAAAACTCAGTTATAATGAAGTCGTATGGACCTGTGAAATTACTTTGCTATGTGATATCTGTAATTTGTTAATCCATATAAAAAATTTGTTGGGGGATCCAAGATAACTTTGCAATATCCGTAAATTCGCATTATCCGTGTTCGTACTAAACGAGTTTTACTGTAGTAACAACTTTAATTTGTGAAATGCTATATCCTGACCTTAGCCTAAGATAATTTGGGAAAAGGTCAAGGTTTTGGAAATAGTGAAATACATGTATAGAAATATATATTCTTGTTTTGCCATAACTATATATTGAAGTGGAGATAAAAATAAACATATTACAAACAGGATAATACGATAAGGATTATATAAGGAAAAGAAAAAAATAATGTTTGCTTTCAATTGGTTTATCTTATTTTTCTTCTAATTCTATTTTAGGTGTATTGGTGGACATACAGCACTACTATAGCATAGGAAACTCAGAAGCAGGGCTTATACAGACAGTGTTTATTATAAGCTATATGATTTTCTCTCCAATATTTGGTTACCTAGGTGACCGCTATAACAGGAAGTTTATCATGGGAGGAGGAATCACGCTGTGGTCACTTCTTACCCTGTCAGGGTCTTTCATTGGAAAAGACGTAAGTATTCCTTTGAGGGTTTAATTTTTTTCTTTTGAAATTCCATGGGGTGGGGGTTGTTGGGTTGACTGTAGAAGACATGATGAAATTTAATTTCAGGTTTTTACTTAGACACCGTTCCACCTTTTTAAAAATGGATATTTTACAGTTATGCTTTTCGTCTACCCCTTTCTACTGAATTTCATTTCACATAAAAATATAATGCCCACTTGGACTGAAAGATTGTTGATATGAACTCTTTGTGAACACATGTAGTTCTATCATTTACACATTTACACTTGCCAATGTTTTGTTTGTTATACATAGGCTAGAAAAATATGGGTTATATTCCTTCATAATGAAATCCTATGACAACAGTGAATAGACTATCAAATTTCACACAGAGACAAACATCCCCTGCTTTGAGATTGTAAGAAGGACATCTGTCTCCCAAAGAAAGATAAAAGATAAATCCAAACAAATTTTTACCTAGTACAGATATTAAACACACACACACACAAACAAACAAAAGATAATTTGAAGTTGATTGTATTGCAAATTTGAAAAGTGCATACCATAGAGAGGCATGGATTATGTCCTTTTCAAAGTACGGACAGGATTAAGGAAAACCTTATAGGAACAAGTAACCCACTTTGATAGAAAGTCATCAGTTTGCTTCATTTGACAATGTCACTTTTAAAACAATGTGCCTCCTCTTTCAGGGTTAAATGAACTTGTTAAAATTCTTTCATTTTAGATTGTAGCAGCATTATACCATATTTCACTCTGTTTTCAGCACATCATGGCACCATAGAAGATATGAATAATGATATGAAAACTAATAAATTGTTTTATTTTTTCATTGTTACAGTATTTCTGGATATTTTTAATAATTCGGGGCTTAGTAGGCATAGGGGAGGCTAGTTACTCCACCATAGCCCCGACAATTATAGCAGACATGTTTGTCAAGGGGACCAGAACAAGGATGTTAATGTTCTTCTATTTTGCTATACCAGTGGGCAGGTAGGTCAACTGGGGGACAAGAACCAGATTAGTAGAACCCTGTTTTTGGGTGTTGTGTGTGTATGTGTGTGTATCTGACCTTCCTTGTGCTATTAAGACTAAAACAATAATTTTCTTTGAACACTCTCATTGTTTGAGGATATTAATTGAGTGGGCAATGTAGCCTTTGAATTATCATTTTGATGACTCTGCTTAATTTAACGTGCATATAAAAAGGTAATTGAAAATTGACAAAATTGTCCCTTCTAGATATCGAAGAATGATTTTTTTCCTTTAAGAAATAGAGTGCCACAGTTGTTTTATGAAGCTGTTGAAATTTTAACAGGTGTTCCTAAAAGGGGTTCATTTAATTAGGGAAATTATTGCTACATTGATTGAGATACATTTATGAATTTCACTCTGATGAATGGTGTTGCCATGGTTGTTAAAATAGAAACCTTGCAATAGAAATTCTTGCAAAAGGCTGCTCCTACTACACTTTAGTTTGATGTAGTTATAAAATTTGCCCCAAAAGGAATTTTATTCAGTCCAATTGCTACTTTTCTCTTCCTTTGTTATAAATACAAACCATTAGAGCTACTGTCTGATCAGAGATTCCTGGTTTGAAAAATTTTGAAACAAAAAATAAAAATTATTTTGAATTCCTTTTTTTCTAGCAGCCTTGCTGATCACTGTGTAAATGTAACAGAAGTATGAATATATTTTATGGACAAGATTACCTTATGTTTTGATATTTGGGGTAAATAAACAATAGGTATTAACCCAGAAAGTTCCCTTAAACAAAATACATTTTACACGTACATTTAAATTTGAAACCCTTTTACTGGCTGTGCCCAATTAACTAATCAAGTGCAAACAATGCTAGACTGTTTTGTGGTTTATCCTTGTCTCAGTTTATTGGCCATGAAGCTTCAATTTAAGTTTGATTTTGCTACTTCCTATATTCATTTCCTCTTTCTTGCATATTATCTTTAGTTAAGGTTTTACTAACGTTTCAATTTTTTAGCAGATTTTTATTGCATGTTGAATATCCACAGCTACCCCTGGCAGTTCAAAACCCAATATATAACATCCTATGTGGTTAAAGCTCAAACAGAGCATGGGACCTGAATCACATCTGTCTAAAAGTTGCAATTTTGTTGCAGCATTTCTGGGCATTCATTCTAATAAGGGCTGCAGTGGGTATAGGGGAGGCCAGCTATTCTACCATTGCACCCACCATAATCGCAGATCTGTTTGCGAAAGATCTTCGCACAAGAATGCTGATGATATTTTATTTTGCCATCCCTGTGGGAAGGTAGGATTTATTTCCCTTGAAAAAAAAAACAGGAGGACTGGGGATAACAATATTTTTTTTATTTTTTGTTAAAGTTGCTAACAAGGAGTCTAAAATTAAAGAGGATTTTTAGAATATGTTTTTCTGTTCACATTTAATATTATATAATTGAAGTTTTTTGGATAAAGGTTGCTGCAGATTTGTAGCTCTCCTTAACTGAAAAAATTATGATGGCTGACCAAAGACCAAGAGCTACAGTTTAGTAGCTGGAGCAAAGTTTAACATGTTTAGTAAAATTTTCGGACAATTTTTCACACTAAATGAAAATTATAACAAAATTTTGTGGGAGTTAAAAATTTAGATTGCAAAAATATTAGGATCTAGACATGTGCTTATTAATAAATGGACATTTTTATTGATATTATTAATATTCCAACTCATTTTGATGTGATAACCAGTCTGGGCTGATACTAGTTTACTGATTAAACCTAAATCATATTAACCTGCATGAATTAAATTACATTTTTGCTGCATGGGTGTTTTCAAATTGAATGAATGTGCTTAATTTTATGATTTATATTTTAATTGGTAAAGTTAACTTGGTAAATGTTACATATAGTTTCAAAATTCAAGTAAATATACTACCGGTAATAATATGTTTACAGTTATTTTTTTAAGAAGTTAATTGAATCTTGAAAGCGTCTTGTTAGCATAAATATAAATTATTTTCTGTATCAGCAAAGTGAGCATTGTATTACTTGAGCTTTTTAACCTGACAAAATTTGTAAAATTACTTTTTTTTCAGTGGTTTAGGTTATGTAGTAGGTGCAAATTTAGCCAAAGCCTTTGGTGCATGGCAGTGGGCACTAAGAGTAAGTATATTTCTATAGATGAATTGTTCAAAGAGTCAGTTCATTACTGTATACAGGGAAATTTTCGCCCCCATTTTATTTTCGCCCCTTTTGCCCTCTTCTTGATCGGGCGAATTTAAAACGGGGCAAATTTAAATTACACAGCATAATTTCTTAAACAGAACTATGAATGGGCGAATTTAAAACGGGGCAAATTTGTTCGCAAGTGCAAAAGGGCGAAAATAAGCCTGTATACAGTATATAAAAAAAATTCACATTGAATGAAGGTTACATGATAAAAAAAAATCTTATCCTTATTACGTGTTAAAGCTATAAAGCATTAGAAATTATGTTTATACTAATGCATGTATATATTATATTTTTGATGATTAAAAAATACAACGATGTTTTTTTATATATGACTTTAAAAACCTAATAATGTCTGAATGCTATAATATATGATAACAATAATATCTTTGCTTTATTTGCAGTTTACTCCAGCCCTAGGAATTATCTGTGTATTTTTGATATTTATTGTTCTGAGAGAGCCTCAAAGAGGCCATGCAGAAGGGGGAGCTCATTTACATAACTCATCATATCTACAAGATCTTAAGGAATTAGCTAGAACGTATGATAATTTCTTTTTACTTGTATTGCTAAATATTGAATTCAATGTTGATAGTAGTGAAACTTTATTCAAGTTTGTTAATTACATAAAAAGCATGTACATTTCCAATGACACATGGCAAAGGTGACTTTGCAGCCTGTACCAGATGATGCATTTCTTTAATACCCAATAATAATTGGGGAAAAAAACCCAGCAATAAACTGTAAATATTTTATGTTGTGTACTTTGATTGTAGAAAGAGTTTTGTCCTGTCAACATTTGGCTTCACCTGTGTAGCCTTTGTGACCGGGGCCCTGGCCCTCTGGGCTCCATCCTACATGTACAATGCCATCAAGGCCCAGGGCCAAGAGGCAGATGAAGGAGAGTAAGTGATTATGTCAACACTTTGTATGTGGTAACCAGCACAGGAAAACATGGTTATAGTGAACACACTTATAAAATTGATGCCTACAATGAAGTGATTCATTTCCCGTGACTCCAAAATTTATTATTTACTTAACAGAAGTATGCTTATAACACAGCAGAATGATCCATCCCTGACAGTTATAAGCATGCTTTATTGTATTGGGTTTAAAATCATAAACTATGACAACAGACAATTTAAAAGTAGGACATAAGAGGTTTATATAATTTAAAATGTTTTTTGTATTTCAAAACACAGGAGGGTTTTTCATCATATGAAGGATTTTGGATGGAGGAAGGGGTCCAAATTAAAGAGAATTCATCATAATATAAAAATCATAAATGGCCATTAGACTTTGCTTTGTAATTATTAGCTTCTACACCAAGATACTATCTTCTTCAGCATTGCTTTCATATTTGGAGGCATCACAGTGGCTGCTGGCTTCATTGGAGTAGCCATGGGTGCGGAGGCCTCAAGACGATATAAACGAATTAACCCCCGTGCTGATCCTCTAGTCTGTGCTTTTGGTCTGCTGATGTGCACACCTTTCCTATTTTTTGGTCTTTGGTTATCAGAACACCACATTCCAGCTTCATGGGTGAGATGTTTGAATTGTTCATCAATAATTTCTCTGTTGAACAAAATCTTGAAAAAATATGATGTAATGTAGTAACACATTTGCATTACAATGTACATGTATTAGAATCATGATTAGTCTTTCAAATGAAAATGCTTTACTATATTTTATAAATGTCTTGCTATATTACTCACCATATTAAAATTATTCAATGTAGAATTTTTTCTTACCTATTTGCAGGCACTTATATTCTTTGGAGAAACTTTCCTTTGTTTGAATTGGTCCATCATTGCAGATATTTTACTGGTAAATATCACACACAATTACATTGATTTTTTTTATCTCATTTAACAGGGTTATTTTGTACAGACCATGAAAAGTGCTTGAATTTTAAGTTTTTTTAACCCATGTCCTTGAAAAGTGCTTTAAATTACTTAAAAGTCATGGAAAAGTGCTTAAATTTGAGAGTTTAGGTTTGAATTTTTATCTAGATATTTTACTTGAGTCCTTGAATTCTAGCTGAACATATCTGCTAGATAAGCAAAAATAAATTAAGAGAAAGAGGAAAATTCTCTTGACTTTATATCTGTATGTGCATTAGTAATTAGAACATGTAAAAAGACATCTATGAGAGATGTACAAACCCTTAAACGGGGAAAACGTCATCAGCCTTATTTTAAATGCAGGAAGATACATTTTTAAAGGCATTAAAAAAATTACAGTGTTGAAAAGGATTTAATATACTCTGTACACAGTTTACTGATTTAAAAATATGAATACATATGAACTATTTAAGAAAATTAATATTCATAAAAATCACAAAAATGATATATCTTTTAATGGAGGTCTAATGGGTTGAGGAGTGAGTTCCCCTTTCTTAAAAAGAGAAAATAAAGAGAGTGTGTTTACAGCATATATGATTTCCTTGTTTACATTTTTCAGTACGTTGTGATCCCTACACGACGCTCTACAGCCGAGGCTGTACAGATTCTGGTGTCGCATGCTCTTGGGGACGCAGGAAGTCCATACCTGATAGGGGTGGTACGTACTTCATATTTCTAAGCACAGAATAATATACATGTACTGTTTAAACACTAAATATGTCTTTGTTCTTTGCAGATTTCTGATGCCTTAGGACATGGGTACCCAGTAGATAGGAGGAAGTCTCCGTCCGTCCAGTCTGACACGCTCAGAACCGCATTCTACGTGACACCGTTTATCTGCGTGATAGGAGGGGCCTTCTTTTTAGCTACGGCTCTCTTTATACAGAAGGATAGGGAGAAGGCTGAAAGAGTCACTAAAGGTAAAATTTCTCGCCTCTTACTGAAAGAATTTAAAATGTAGTTTTTAAATGTCTTTGAAGGTTTGTTTGGAATATTAAATGAACAGGGAATAGAATCATGCGTAACTTTAATATAGTTAAGTCATTTAAATAAATGCATGTAGGGAGTTGACAACACCAGATTTGCAATGGAAATTGTATCTGATCGAGGTGTATATTGTCTTTCCTGGTAAATGGCCCTGCAAATCTAAGTTTCTGGGCAAATCAAGTCCCAACGAGCGAGTAATAGTTTACCTTGACCAGACTTGTTTGATTATTCGAACCAACACACTTAACAGATGCTGCAAGTGACACTCTCTTAGGTGTTACAAAGTGATCCATAGTGAGGACTTGCATATAATTAACTGTCTTAATTAATTTAGTAGTACAATGTACTTATGTTATATATTTTATGACTACATGTACTTGTAGATAACATTAGTTAAGGTGAAGTCCAAAGTATTTGATTATCTCTGCTTTTAATTGCTATTCATCATTTTACATGAACTAAATATGTACATTGTGTGTATGTATAGATTCTTCATCATATTGGGGTAAGAATACAATTAAAATTGATCTGTTTGCGAATGCACAGGGCATGTTACTGATAACTGATGGCTTCCATCTTCTGTAACACACGTAATTGAAAACTGAAAGTCTTTTTTTTAATCCAAAACATGTATCATATATTAAATAATGAAAACTTAAGTCTTATCACATCAGTTAAATTAACTTGATCCCAATAAATGTTTTGTACGTTGTTTATTTCATTTAAAACATAAGACTTTAATGATTATGTATACAGGTCTAAGGGACTCTGACGAGGATATATCCGAGGATGATAGCGATGTCGAGCCGATTTTAAGGTCAGATGATGAGGACTTCGATGGATTACAACCATTTGCATAAAATCAAGATCAAATACTATTAATGTAATATTCTCCAGAGTTTTCTGAACTGACTTGCTGTGTTTCACATACTAACAATTACACTGCTAAATTTATTCATCATTATAATCACAGTATCTCGACTTTCCATTCTTAAACAGTTATAGAAAGTATTGCATGTTCTGAAATACCACAGGATCTATTTCGGCATTACCTGAGTACTAAAAAAATAATTTTCCTGCAGTTGAAATTGTCTTTAGTTTCTCTTCCAGGTTGGAATCCTGTTTAAAATTAAAATACTGTTTAGTAAACGTATCTGAAATGGCATTTTTGGATTGAGTTAAAATATTGATGAGTAAATTTTCTGCAGTGATAATATGGATTGTGATTATATTTATGGATTAATAAAAAAAGGTTTTGTAATACCATTTCACTTTATTTTCAAAAACAATTGGTTGACTGCGTCATATACATATATGTAATTTTGAAGGCCATAAATCTATAATTTATAAAAACACTCATAAGTATAATAGCAGTCCTGAAAGCATGAACTAATATTGTCTTTGACTTGTCACTTGTAGAAGAGACTAATCTTTTGCTTTCGTTTTCTGTAGGTGTTGTAACACACTGTGTCACTGTACCAGAACATTAAAGTCCTTTTCTTTTAGTTCTGTCATCATGTCAGCAATGGTGTTGGTGACCTGCACTTCATTTATAAGAATTGAGTTATCTCTCTTCTTCATCTTCATTATGCACATTTTATTCACATGTTAATCTTAATTTGCTTAGAGAGGTGATTTGTAGAAATATAAACTGAAAATTTAATCAATTATGTTCACTTTTTAAATAGAAGTTTTGCCTGTAAAGCAGGGTTTGTACCTATATCTTTTTTTTTTTAAACCTTTTTGTTTTTTTATTATGATTTCTTTGAAAAGGTTGTACAGTGTGCATTTATATTTTTCTTCATGTAAAACTAGAGAGAGTAAATTTTGCATTGCTTTGCATGTTTGCAAGGAGCTTCCACTAGAAATGCCCATTTATACATTATAGATTCAGTCCACACTGTTTCAGGTTTGGACAGGATTGTAACACACCACACAATAAGGCCAGCTAATGCTTGATAAAGTGACCATCTGTCTGTCTGTCTCTAAAACACGTTTTTTTGGCATAAATCATTTTTTATAAGCCATCAGGATTCTAAATTTTGTAAATTTAAATCTTAGATAAATCTTTTCCACTTAAAATGCAAACCAGTAGAGCTAGAGTCTCCTCAGAGACTTCTTGTTTCCCCCCTAGTTTCGTTCCAAATATTGTGTAAAACTTTCCAGTGCATACAAATTAAGAAATTTAATGTATGAATGACTAATTAAAGATAGTTTTATCTGAAAGACATGGAGACAAGACGAGCTTGGCTTTGATCAATGAATGATTAAAAAATGAATATACATGTATAATGTAAGAACATAAAAATGGATGCATAATTTCATTTCAAAAATGCATATTGGAATTCAAAATTGAAAAACATATAGATGCCTAATTTAAATTATGTTTGTGTATGCTTTAATAACAGTTACACTGGCTTTTACTGTATCAATACAAGGGAAGCTACATGTATTTTTTTTTTTATCAATATTTGATAAAACTAAAGTAGCTGCAATTTTTTTTATTGGGTACTTAATTTTGTTATTAATCTTCAAATTTGAATATAAAACTTAACAGTCTTTAATACATGTACAATATAATTAACAATATAACACAAAGTATAAGCATGTTATGTATGGTTCTTAATTACTCATTTCTGATATCTGCAATATATATTAATTTTATTTAAGAATGTTCTTTATTGATTTGAAGCCAAAGTAATATGTTTGTATGTGTATAATTATAATAAGTATAAATGAAGTTTTACAATAAATATGATCATTCATATGCCATGTTTAATGTGTGTGAACAAAATCCTTTACCTTGGACATTTTGAATGTTTTAACCAATTTGTACTGCTACTCCATTAAAAAAAAATTCTCCAGCTATATAATGACAAATTGTTTAAACAAAGAATGGAGGAGATCCTTTCTTTGCTTGTTTCTGCTTTGAGACTGAAAGTTGTCCTATTTTACACATAATTTGATATACTTGAATCTTTTTTTTTCAGTGGGAGGTGATATAACAAACAATGTCTCCATTAATGGTGGATTCGACAATCCTAATTTAAACCTGGGAGAGAATGATACCATTACTGAAGCTAATCCAGATCGCAGCAATGTTTTATGAGTCTTAATTCCAACAAAAAACTAAAGATAATTTTGGTTTGGACTGTTGTGTATCTGGCTCAACAAAAAATAAACCACCTAGTTATGACTCAGTTATTCCTTGTCAAAAAATAATTCAGCATCGAAGGTTCCGATAGATACTTGAGCTGTAAATGGAAGAGCTCAAGTACCGCAACATTTTTCTGGAGTACGATCTTTCAGTTTTCCATTATTTAAAGCAACATGGGATATTACCACTGTCTCAGGTTGACCTTGTCTTTCCGGTTCTGTGGCCGAGTGCAACAAAAGTTTTACATGTATGAAATATTTTTACGTTTGTGAATATTCCTTTTAAATAACAGTACATCTTGATATTTTAGTGCCATGGATTTTGTTATTAAGGCAATCTTTTTTTATTTAGAAAAAAATGCACTGCATTGTAGAGGAAAACACACTTGCATTGTATTTATTTATTTGTAAAATATTATTACTTGTACAAATATTGAAGAGAGTCTTATGACTTAATGCCGGTAACTTTATATATGTATTTTGCGGTGTTTATGAGGAAAATTCTAATTATTGTTTACTGTGACATATTTTTTGTGTGGATTCTGCATCACGTGTGAAATAAACAATGTTTGTGATCATATGGGAATAATAATCATGTATTTTTGATAGTGGAAAATTTTTTTTTTTTTTCTGGCTTAAATGTATCAAAAAAGTTTTGCATTAATTTAACATTGTATATTTAAAGTTTGCTTTGATGAATTATGTAACAAAACTGCTTTTTCTTATAGTATTCTTTATATGCAGTTTTTATGATAATATCTGTATAAAGCTGGAGTCATTTCTGAGTACGGAACCAATATACATGTACCTTAATACTAATGTGACTTTAAATGATTGGTACATTTTTAAGCATGGTACCAAATGAATATACTTCAATACTATGTGACTTTAAATGGTACATGTAACATATCTAAACATCATTGTAAAGTAAAAAAAAAAAATAATGCTCTTAATGGAAAAGTAATGTATACATCCTCAGAATTAAATCGAATTCAAAAGAATCATTCTTATGATAACAATAATGTATTTTTTATTTATAGGTTTAATTTGAGAGCCAAAAATTTTGGTTTTTCATTATTTAAAAAAAATTATGTACATCTGAATTTTGTGGAAGTAATGTGTACTTACACATAGTGTAACAAAACTCAGGCAGCTGATCTATCAAATAAAGATTTGTTGTCAGTGAACGTCATTTTTGGTATTCCTCAAAATGGCCTTGGATTTGAAAAGTAGCAGTGTGATTATATAAAGATGGTTATTTAAAAACCAGTTTACATTTTAAAAAAAAGCTAGAAAATGTTTCAACAACAGGTGTTTTGCAACAGCAACATTAAGGATAGATATGGGGTTATAATGTTTTGGAACAGGTATATCCTCCTGGGTAGCTCAATAGGTATAGCTTCTGACTAATAATGCAGGGGTCTTGGCTTCAATTTTCTGGTCAAGTGGTCAAGTCGTAAATTTTCTTTTTTTCTGTTTTATAATTTGGTTTTGCTGGCTATTTCCTGGACTTGCAGTTGAAAGTCCTTCCTGGAGCAAATAAGAATTCTCTCTTTCATAGCAAAGACAATTTAAGGAGGAGGGAGTGTAATGGCTTGGGCCATGGATATTGGCTTTGGTAGATCTATCATGTTGTAAATTTTGAATTTACTAGGGGGAGGTAAATGCAAAATTTACAACATGATAACCATGTTGTAAATTTTGCATTTACCTCCCCCTAGTAAATTCAAAATTTACAACATGATAGATCAATTGGTAGAGCACCTGACTAGTCATACGTAGGTCCTGGGTTTGATTACCAGGTTCAGCAATACATGCTCATCTTTCCTGGTACATAACGTTAAAACCCAAAAAGTTGAATTAGAAATAGATGGTGTTTAACGCATTGAATTTTTATTCTGTCCTTTTTTGTGGTTGGACCCTAGCACTTATTGCTATGAATGTAACAAATGTGTTTGTGAAACAGTGATGCCCCCTTTGACAGCCCATACTAAGGTTACTTAAGGTTTCTCAAATGCAAATCCAACTACCAAGGTCTGGACAAAATATCAAATATAATGAAACCCAAAGAAAGGCATTGTCTTAAAAAAAAAACTGTGAAACGAGGAAGCCCCAGCCCATTCTTTCGAAAGTTTGGCCAAGGTTAAAGTTTTCCAAAAATTGTGTTAACCATCAAGGCCAAAGGGGTTAAATCATTGCTGCCCGTAGGAAGGCTGTGTCGCAAGAAAATCACGTGGAAAGCCCTAGCACTTTTAGTCGCGGTTGAAGATTTTCGAAAGAAAAACTCCAAGTCAGGGTGGTGGATCAAAATTGTTGGTACCAGGGTAAACTGGTCTTGTTACAAAAAATACACTTGTAAAATATATTAGCTCTAACACTAACCGTTCAAGAGTTATGACCAAGGTTATTTTTTTTTCAAGAAAAGGACTAATTGATGGCCAAAGGGTCAAAATTGTTGGTACCCGGAGGATGGCCTTATCAAAAGAAACAATTAACATGTAAAATGTGAATTTCATAGCACTTACGTACTGTTCACAAAATTTGGCCAATATTTAAGTTTTCTTAGAGTTATCAAACTCCAGGGTCAAAGAACATTTTAATCACACGAATTTTAAATATGAAATATGAGAGTCACTTGTTTCGTATACGGGGCACCCATACTTATTTTTACCACTAATAAGTAGGGGTGCGCAAGTGCCTGTGCGTTGCACTTACCCTTAAAAAGAATTAAAGTTTGGAAAAGATTGCAAGTGGGTAAAATGTCAAGGTCAAAGAAAGCTCTTGTAACTAGGAATGACAGTGCTTAAAAAGACAGGGACCAGAACAGATGCACACTATGATCGATTTTATGTAATCACTGAATATCCACGATACCCCATCCCTGTATCCCATGAAGTTGTTTAACTTTATATGTAAACGTTCTTTATAACCCCCCAACCCCCTGAAAAAATTCTAGATACGCGTCTAAAACTCAAAGAATAATTACTACAAAAGCATCTTACAGAAAAAAAAACAATTTTTAAAAATTTCTTGTTTTTGACGAGTTTCATGTTATGCGGTGAATATAAAACACCTTACAAAATAAATATAAAATGGATTTAATACATTTCAAAAGGTCAGTTTAAGAATTAACTCAATTCACAAATAGACTTCTCTTTATAGACACAGTTGTAATCCGCCAGTTTTGAATGGTAGGCAACCATTAGTAAACCACAGTTAGAGGTTGTGTAACCGTTTGGTTCATTAGCAGACCAGAGTGATGACGTCATATTGAATGGTTCTTGAGTAGAAGCGTACATCCACATGTCTTCCTCAATCAAGTCAGTGACTCCAATCCAGAAATTTCCACCTAAGGTAATTTTTAATATTTTGTAAGACATGCTAAAAGCATTTGAATTCATTTTCAAAAGTGATAAGCTGGTGAACACGAAACAATGATTACAACTTTGTCTAATTTTGAAACTAGTTTTCATAATTACTAGTTTGCGTGAATCTGTAATTGCAAAAGTAAACTATGGAAGCACCGGCGCTTGACCATTTAAACCTTTCTTTTTAATATAGGGAATTTTTTATTTATAAAAAGAAAGATAAAAAGAAAGGTTAAAAGCGTCTGTGAATTGAAGATAGAATTCCCATTAAATCGCATTTCATTTCAGTTTTTTAAAATTTTATTAAGTTTTTGTCTGAGGTTTTACTCTATCAAGTTGTATACGAAGTCACTGGGACCTTGAAATTACTTTGCTATATATCCGTAATTCGTTATATCCGTATAAGGAATTCATTAAATTATATATACATGATACACGCCATATCCGCGAATTCGCAATATCCGTGCTCGTACTAAACGAGTTTTACTGTAATAATTAACTTTCACCCACATCTAGTAAAACTTGATTGTTTGTAGTATAGTCACCTTCTGTAATACTGTCTACGAAACTTCAGATTTTATGATTAAAAAAAAAAATTAAATGTAAGAAAAGTTCCACATACCAACTTTTTGAGCATGACTTGTCAGAAAATGGCCTTCTGCTTCTGTTCGAGGCTCAGCTAGTTTGACGCTCATAGCATGGCAATACGCCTGTAAATGACGAAATCCTTAACTGTACTAAACATGTTTAATGACAAAAGCACAAACTATATATATACAAAGTTTGACAGTACGCCTAGAAATGACGATATCCCAAACTATACAAAACAACAGTACACCTGAAAATGATAATATCCCAATTCGCAAACAACAATCAACAAAATTATTAATTACAATCATGCACAATCTTTTGAAGGGAATGACTAGAATAAAAGCAATTCATGCTAGTGATTGTCTTATTTTCCAATTAAAATCTGCAAATACTTTTTTTTATCTGATGAAGAGTAAGAATGTAGAAACGTATCTATTGTTCTTATCTTACTCAACTTCAAATTAGTATCAAAGTATTCTGGACTTGCAAGTACATGTCAAATGCGCGGGATATCCTATTATTAAATTTAGACTCGCGCCTATTCTTTTGTAAAAGTGCGTCAAAATTTATTTTTTCACGTTTTACTTACTGACGCTACTCCCCATTCTTTTGGCATGCTGTTGAAAAAGTAACATTTATTTCCATACCCAATCCATCCTGGCAAACAACCTATATGAATGAAATTTTCTATTTAACTAAATAGAAAAAAATAAAAATAAAAACAAGTAGTGTAGTTTATGATTTTAAAAATCTCCACAACTCACATTCAGCGCCTTCGATAAGTACCACACTGATCAACAAAATCAGGTTAGATTTCATGTCTGGTTTTCAGAACAAGAAGGAATATTTTCTTGATAAGTGTCGTTATCTAAGTACATGAACTAGTATACACTCATGCATAACATTTACGTATCAACACTTCTGATCCACTTTTGCAGAATTTCACCAGTCTTTAATCTTGGCCATAACTTTTGAACAATTGTTGCAAGAGCTTTAATACGTCAATTATAGATTTTTCGTTGTAAAAATACCTTTCCTTGGGTACGGACTTTTTGACCTTGGACTTTGACCCATTTTAAAAATCTTTAACCTTAGCCATAACTTACATTATTTCTTATTTCACTGGCATATTTCTTATGACAAGATTTCTTTTGAGAAATTGGTGCTAGAGCCTTCATAATTTCCTAAATGATAATTCTATAGAAGATTACGCCAGATGACGGACCACGCCTGAAAAAGACCTTGACACTTTGTCAGAATGGATTAATTTAAATACATGTATCGGGTAAATGTTAAAATCTCGTATAAACCTCTTAAAGGGTGATATGAAAACAATTTATTCTTCTTTGTTTAATAATTCAGAAATGAACAAAAGGATCAGGTAGATTACATGATCAGTATCATTTTGACAATGTCATGTACCATGCTGAAAAATCAGGTAATACCATTCTCTTTGTAATGGTCATAATACCCGTATAAGCAGATTTTTTATCGAGGATTTAATTTTGGCATTATTAGTGAGGGTGCTAAGATAGCTAAAATTGAATATCGCTAAAAATTAATTGCATTTGACATGCAATGTAAAAGCTTCTTTAGCGAGCCTTTTATAAATTGCTAACATTATTTCTCGCTTATAATTGAAAACCACTTCTTGAGGATAAATCGTTAAATTTGCAACTCGCTAAAATTTCCACTTATACGGTAATTCTGTAATAATTAGTAATCCAACTGATACCCACACCCTTCCAAACAACGATTCATAGCATGTTCCATTAAATGTCATACCAGGCCTCTTTCTTTACTCATCACTAAAATATTTTTTTTTATTTAACAGCAGTGAAGGGGAAACTATACATTACAATGATATAATAATATATTCAAAAAGTGGTGTAAATACGAATAAAAACTTCAATAAATTTGATAAAACAAAATTTAATAAAGATCAATTACATTTAAGCGCATGAGTTTTCAACACTTTATACAACCATTCCCCACGATCTTTTACAGTGTAGGGTTTTTTTGACATCACAGGGAGGCTTTGTCAATAAAGATGTAACTCGTTAATTTACTTACTTGGCCATTTGCAAAATTATTTTGTTAAAGGGGGATAGACACAGTTTCAGCTAAAATTTTCAAATTCATTTTTCCATTTTTACAAATATATAACTAAGGTCTTTCTAATAATCATCAAAAATTTGAGTTCAGTTGTCGAGATACAAGACAGCTGGATTAATAAACTGGGTCCGTGTAATGTTTTGCTTACATACTAGTAGATTAATATACTTATAAATGTTCGCTCAAAGCAGTTAATTTCATTAAAGAAGTTAATTCTAAATTCAATTAGACAGTTTCTATTGATATACTGAATTTCATTTTGTTATAAGATATTTTCTATATGTAAACAAAAACAAGGCACGAGCCCTGTTTACATTTTGAAGAACTTTAAGTTTTGTATCTCGTTTGTTAATCAATAAATGATGTTCAACGTTTTGCTGACTCTTAGATGATGCGTTAGTTTGCATTCAAATTGGTTTTAAAAAAATCAGTTGAAACTGTGTCCCTGTCCCTTTAGAAGCATTTCAACTGTACAAACGAGTACTCTAATATGCTCGAATTTCCGATTGATAAGGTATATGCAGTTTTTGGAGATCAAGTTTTCCAACAATCTGTCTGAATTTTTTGTGGGTACTAATCGCTCTCCTTAATCATAAGCAGTGCCAATGTATGTATTCATATTAAGCAGAATTAATTCAAATACCGGTACCTATAGTATGTGTACATGAGAAGATGAAAACACTTGCTTTGACCTTCAACTATACATTAAGATATTTGATGACGTTCTATACTGTAGATCACTAAATTTTCGCGACACCTTATTTTCGCGAGATAGCCATTGACTCTTGATAAGCGAGACAAAATTTTCACGAATTGTGGTTCTTTCTCTATATAATCTTAAGGAATACTTTTATACGCGAGAATTAAATTTTTGCGAGCACACTCTCTCGCGCATATGCGCGAAAATAAAGTTCTCGCGAATAAAAAGTGATTTACAGTATGCATTTGTATTAACAAAAGTTGTCGACTGAATAAAATATACAATATTTCATATTTGGATATCTTACTTGAAAAAGACGTTAAGGATAGTCTAACAACAAAACTTAATATTAACGAGAAGATTTCAATTTTCTATCGTCGACTTCTGTTATGTATGTAACAATATACCCTTATCATCTGCATACAAGATAATGCTCTAGGTAAGAAAAATAAGATAATTATGAAACTGGACATCCTGTTGACAAACAATTTGATAAAACTAGTATGTCAATTAACAGTCTCGTTTAAAGTCATCATTTCGCAAGTTCTGTGGTCGATGCATTGTTTTTCATACTTATTGTTAGACCATTTTACATACAAACTGAATTGTCGACGGATTTTTTGAGTTTGCCCGATCACGACAAAAAGCACACAGCAGGTGTAAAGACGAATAATGACCCCCATCGAATAATGACCGGGGGTCATTTTTCAACGACAAAAAATGACCCCCTACCCGTAGAAAAATATCATTTTTTGTAGAAAAATTGTCATGGGGGTCATTATTTTATATGTTAGTCCTATAAAAAATTGACCCCCATTGAAAAAATGACCCCCTTTAGAAAAAAATTCGTTAAATCAAAACAAAACCAAAAAAAAAAAATAAATAAATGAAAGCAAAAATATACTCCCCGTCAATGAAAACGCAACACTCTAATTTTAGGGTGAAAAGTATATACGGGATATAACTATGTACTAAAAAAGTTAGGACATCTTTTACTTTGCTTAATCAGTTATTTAATGGTTTAATGGTTTTCATATAGTATACATTTGCATCTGCAGCTCTTTTTTTTCTTTATTTTGAGAATCTCCAGCATTAGCAATGAAAATCAGTTATTTTGAGGAAATATAGGCATCGCATCCAGTAAAGAAAGAAGAATTTTTTTCCCCGGGATTTTAGTACAATACTTATGATAAACAGCTACAAAACCTTGAAAACCCAAAATATTGTTAAAAATTTTATTAAAAATGCAAAATTTTGATTGCTGCTAAGAGGGCTAAAAACAACTTCCGGTAGAGGAAAGAAATTCATTCAACCGTTAAATAACTGATTTGGCAAAGTAAAAGATGTCCTAACTTTTTTGGTACATAGTTATAACTTGTATATACTTTTCACCCTAAAATTAGAGTGTTGCGTTTTCATTGACGGTGAGTATATAAATAAAACTCTATACCTTTCAATAGTACTGAAAGAGGCTCTAGATAAAATATTGAAATGAAGTTAAGCCTTCACACAAGTTCTTACTCTCATATCATAATTTACTTCGCCATGATTAAAGCATACTTTAAATGTTGGTGGGGGTATACTTGAAAGTATTGTGGCAAAGTAACAGTTGAAAATTAGTAGAATAGTAGATTATTTTAAGCTTATTTTAAGTCCCTCCTTATAGAAAAATAAAGGTAGGGAAGTTTTTTGTTGTTTTTTTTTTTTTGTTGCTTTTGTTGATAATCGACTTCCGCCTAAAAAAGTAAGGGGGTGGGGTGGGTATAACACCTAAAACAAGCTCTGTAAAACTATGGTCTAGTGTAAAATACACATTCAAATGCAAAAACTATACATGTAGACATAACCTTTTGATTTAGCACACAGTATTCATTACATTTCTTAATTCTTGTTTTACTCCACCTTTTTACCCAGTTCTGAGTATATATTTCAGAGAACTTAATATGAAAATCAGAACAAACATTTTCATTTTTGTTACGTCTTCTTTATACTGTATCATAATATGAAAAGTTAATTGAAGACCATTTCTTTTTATGCCCCTGTAATCGAAGATTTAGGGGTATATAGTTTTATCGTTTCCGTCTGTATGTCTGTCTATCTGGAGGTCTGTTTCTCCGCAAAAACTTTAACCTTGACCATAACTTTTCATTTATAGCCTTTCATATTCAATATGTGTATATTCCTTGTGACAAGACCTTACTTTGCGTACCACCAAATTTGACCTTTTGATCTTTACCTTGGAGTTTGTCCCATTTAACAAAAAAAATGCCAAATTTTTAATTTAGTTTGGCTATAACTTTTTAACTGTATATACTAGTACTCTCATACTTCACAAATGTAATCCTTGTTACATTAAACCTTTCTTTAGAAACTTTGACCTTTGAGTGTGACCTACCTTTCAAACACTTATCCTTAGCCATTAATTTTGAACAAGTTGTGCAACGGCTTTCCTATTTTGCAGTTGTATTTCTTGTGAGAAGACCCTACTTTGGGTACCATTATATTTAAATTGCATTTTAGACAAGTTTAATTTTCGCTATGTTGCCATACAGGGGCATAGCTGTTTCATAAACACATCTTTTTATATATAAGAGGAGTTACAGATGACAGATGGATACCCCAACGCGTAACAGACGGACGGACGGACGTCCCGATCACTATATACCCTCCAGCTTTTCAAGCGGAGGATATAATAATATGTGATACTGCTGATTTTTTCTGTCAATACGATGATTTCCACCATCGAAAAACAATGTTTACCTAACCCTTTAGGCTCGATAAATCTTTACTCCTTTAGATTCTGAATCATCGCAATGACCTTAAAATATAACTATAATCGTATGTAATGAGATCAACAAATCATTAAGCTCAGGTGAGCATTTTGGCCAATATGCTTCATTATCTAATTTTTTTTGCCCCCTAAAAAATTTCAGCTTTAATCCACAGGGAGTCATTTTTCTACGGGGGTCATTTTTCTTCACGTGGGTTCTGCAAATTTTTAGGTTAGTGACACTTTTTCTACGGGCAAAAGGGTCATTTTTCTACGTCGAATAATGACCGGGGGTCATTTTTCGCTGTCGAAAAATGACCCCCGGTCATTATTCGATGGGGGTCATTATTCGTCTTTACACCGGCGTGACCGATCGTCGGGGGATGCTTACTCCTCTACGGCACCTGATCCAATTGCTGTTCTTTTATGATCTTTTGGATGCCCCATTGGCTTGCTCCCGATTTGAAGTGGTTTCAATGACCTTTTGAGCCTGAATACTTTTCGTTATGTTTATATTTCATGTGCATTTCTTGTGAAAAGAAATTTCCTTGGAAACCAACAATTTTAACCCTTTGAAATTAACCTGGGAGTTTGTTCTACTTTTTAAAACTTTAAGCTAGGTCATAACTTTTGAACTGTCGGTTTTAGGGCTTTCATAGCTCACATGTGTATTATATTCTTGTGACAAGACCTAACCTTAGGTACCAATTTTTTCCTTAATCTTTGAGTTTGGCCTACTTTTGATGAACTTCAATCTTGGACATGAAATTTCTAATGGTTGGTGTTATGCTTTTCATATTTCATGTGTGTATTTCTTGTGATACTGTCTTTGCTTGCATTAATTTCGATCATTTGCCATTGACCTTAATGTTTGACCATCATTCTCAATGGCTTTTGAACAATTGATACTAGGGCTTCCAAAGTTCAAATACATTTTCATTGAGACAAAGATTTCTTTAGATATCAATATTTTTTTATTTCTTAACCTTGAAGTTTAACTTTCATTTGAGAAATATTTAGTCTTGCAATGATCTTCCACACAACACATCTTATTTTACTTACTTTTAATCACAACAGCATAAAATAGAAAAAAAGGCACATGGATCATTTGATCATCAATATATTTTTTCTGGGTAACACATCTTCAATTTGCTTCTTGATTGTTTTTTCAACCAACAATTATTTCAGGGTTGAATCTAAGGAAGAAAATGTTGAATCACTATTATTATAAAAAAGATTTTTCAAAAAGGGTATGTTGTTTACCAATTTATGCCTCTTTTTTGAAAAATATAATTAAATTGAACTAGTTGTTTATTCTTTTCAGAGATCTTACAAACTTACTCATTATTCTGTTCACAAATAAAATTCAGTGCTCCACCGCATGCGTAATCCGACATTTTGTCATGGCTACCTGCCCACAACATTGCGCAGTTTTCAGCAGCGTGACCATTCGGTTCGTGTGCACCCCATATCGAGGACACGCCTATCGGAGCCTGATTGGATGCATATATCCACGTGGTTTCTTCCACCATGTCAGTTATTCCCAACCAAAAACTTTTCCCCGCTACAATTGGGAAAAGAAACGTTTTGTTTGGTTATAATTTAAAGGTTTCTACATTCCTAGAATGAAGAGATTAGCATCAGTTAGCATCATCTGAGCACTACACAAAGCAGGGACAAATTTCACAATCCCTTTAAAGGGTTACTTGCTTAATTAAAGCATTCAATTTTTTCTTCCTGTAGATTTAGCAAAAAATGAATAAATAAAGTAAATACTGAATAATGATTCTGTAATTACGCCCAAGTTAGCTTAACTTTTGGGACTTTGGAGTACTGGAGGCAGATTTAAAGTATTTTCTACTAAAGAGTAAGTGTTGTCTTGTTTATTTTGATCATGCATCCAATAATTAACCATACATCTTTCTTTGCTTAACCATAACTTACGAGAAATACAATAAAATTCATAAAATGTATGTAAAAATTAAAAAAAAAAAAAAAAAAATATGGCATACGGTATTTTTGAGCATGACTGGATAGAAAGTGGGCTTCCGCTTCCGTTTGTGGCTCTGCCAGTTTTGAATTAAATGCCTCACAGTAACTCTGAAGAAAGAAAATCGATCCAGCTAATAAACGAGGAAAGTTAAATTATTTTTCTCTAACAATTAAAAATATTTATACATGTAATAAAAACTTTTACGCATAGTTAAAAATTTGTTGCTTTCTTGCATGCATAACTTTAAAAAAGGAAAAAATGTCGTGTTAACTGATCTTACAGACGCCACGCCCCAGTCTCTGGCCAAGGTACTGAAATGATAACACTTGCTTTGAAATTGGATCCATCCCGTCTTACACCCAGCTGTATGGAGAGGAATAATATTAGAAATGAACGAAGCTCGCAATTTTCTATACTTTTTCATTTACATAGAACATTTTCATAGTATTCTATACCTTGACATACACATTGAGCATTTGTCCTCTAAAGATAGCAAAAGATCTTTAATTAGTAAAATACAGATAAACTCTTTGAAGACGGATTCTTAAACAATTGCTTTAATCAGTAAAACATATTATCAAATTAAATATGAAATTCTTTTATAATTGAATTAGAAGTTTTCAGATATATTGAATTCCTTTACATGGCAAATAAATTTTAAATGAAAAAATATGTTGCATCAAGACATATGAAATCAACGAACTAAAAATGTAAATACCAAAAACACAAGGTCCACACGAAATAACGATTAACAGTACAAAATGAAGATCCATGTCAGTTTTGTAGAGACCAGGCTATATGTCTTATCTCTAAGACAATTGCAACGGACCCAAATGTTGTAATCCGGTGTATGATATGGACAGAAATATTGGTATCAAAACGGTTAATTCTGTGTGTCAAATACTAAGGATCTCAATCTCAAATTTCGCTTCAATACGTTATTACAATATTTATATTACACCATTTTAAAATAATATGTAAGTTATGTAATAACATACTATTAAAGAAATTATCAGTTAAATCATTATTTTAAAAAAACTTTACAAAAAAGTGTTATTAATATATACTTTTTGCCTTTCTTTAAATCTAAAATACTCGCAAATCAAATACTAGTAGTAAACTAATCCCGCCTCCGTTAACAACGAAGAAATATTTTGTATACTTATCAACCGCTTTCTTCTTTCAACTCTACCTGTACTCCTGCTGCCCTTGTTTCTTATTCCTTTGCACTTTTTCTGATTTGTACATTTGTTGGTTGTACATCAAGTGTATGGTTTTGTATATGTCATTTTGTTTGTGTTGGAGAGGAAAATTAAGAGGGTAAAACTTGTGTCCAGCATAGTGTCCAATACTATTCGTTATGTTTCAATAATATATGCTGATATCAGGGAGAACAAGTTGTTCTTATTTATTAGACCTTGAACTGAAATTCTATCTAGATTTGAAATAAAGCATATATCACATTCAATGAATATAACAATCTCATCGAAATCCAACACAAGACAAAGTATAAAAGGTTTATAAAAAGAAATACTTGGGAATTAATACAGCTGCTCATTACTAGTTGATTCGTTATCAATCTTGCTTCAATTCTTTCGCCCGCCATTTTTTCCCGAAAACAATTATAGAGAAAGAACATGATTTCTTTCACCTTACTCTTACTGGTGAGCATTCTACAGTCGTCCTTTGGTGACACGTGTGGAGAAAGACTGAGTCAACTCGAGACAATTATAGAGAAGCTCGAACAGAGAGGCAAAGCTCAGTTTGCTAGAAACGATATAGAATATGGAGTGTTTAGTGAATCAAGTCCGAGGAGTAACGAGCAACTATTGGAGGACAAAGGACTGAGAATGGAGAAAAGGGTGCAGAACATGGAAATATCGCTAGTAACAAGATTTAAAACTTTTGAAGAGAAGATGGAATCAAATCTTCAGAAAATGGAGGAGAAATGGCAAAAGAAGTTGGGGAACATGAAAGAGAAAGTGAAGGATTTTAATGACCAGAAAGTCAAGATAAAAGTTTTGGAGGCTAGGGTAGCCGAATTAGAGATGGAGAATAAGAAACAACAGTCTTTTGATGAGGACCTAATGAGAAATGAATCGGTTGAAAAGGACTTGGGCATAATTTTAAAAGCAAAAGTGAGTGCAAAAGAGACGAAAATTTTAAAAACAAAACAAACGGTTCAATCAAATATATTGCAAAATTCATATTCAAAAGTCTTCGAAAATACTGGAAATGAAACTTTGCTTGTACGTCAGAGGGAGGTTAAACAAAGAAAATCACTGACATCACCGACATCAGCGCAAAAACGTCTACTGACGGGTAAGAGAATAGAATGCTTTTAACCTTGTAATAACTTGTTTGAAACATTCTTAAGATATCACAGATACAATCATAAAATACAATACAAATCAAAACTCTGACTTCTTATTACATGTCTTTCAGGAATTCAGCCAACAAGTTCTCCTTTTCCCGACGTGGTGGCTTTTTCGTCCTATATTTCTACGTTTGAAACCCACCTTACAGAAGACCACACGATAAAGTTCGACAAAATCGTGACCAACATTGGCAACCACTACAACCCGCACTCTGGACTGTTCACAGCTCCACAACACGGTGTATATGTGTTTTCATGGAGTCTCTACTGTTCAGTACATGGCTACATCTTTTCTCAGCTGGTAGTCAATTCTAATGTTGTAGGGGCGATGTTCACAACAGCCCAAGGAGCTACAAATTATCGAGCATCAACTTGGATTGTAGTGGTGGAAGTAAATAAAGACGATGTGGTGTACATTCGTACTCTCCCAAATGGAAATAGCCATTCGGGGAGTCTGTACAGTCATACTGATTATAGATCGTCTTTCAACGGTTGGAAGCTTAATTAACGGAATGATAAAACATAAAATTGCTGATAATTCAGAGTCTATTGTACAATATTTATGAAAATAAAGGTTTGCTTCATGTCAACAGAAAACTTTGTTGAAAAAGAGCATATATTTCAATTTTAAAATTTTGATTTTACCAGAGCAGTCATTTGAAAAAAAAGGAATGTTTCTGAATTATACAGTATTATCGAAATTTTGAATATATGAACTTTTCGTAAAACGTGTTATACATTAGGTATGAAATGCTAACAACACAACCCCAAAAGACTTCTTGGAGACATATTTCTTCTTCTGCTTCTAATAACTTCTGACTTTCGAATAAAGATCGTTGACTTGTATCCCTGTTACAGCAACTTCTTTGTCAATATCCTGTACTTTATTAATTGATCGAACTTAAAGCATGTTGTTGAGTATCAAAGAGTAGTATTTAATTAGAAGCATTCTCATGTAGTGTGGAGATATTTGTTCAAATCATGACCCCCATAGGGAGGATGGGATGGGGTCACTAGGGGCGATCAGACTTTAACGTAATTGAAGTGTTTAAAAGTCATCTTATCAAAAACAACAACCAACGATTATTTAATTGATTAGTAATTTAGTAATTATTAGTATTTTATATCAAAGCATTTTCAGGTAATGTAGATTCTAGGTTGCTAAAATAACACCTGGGGGTAAAATGGAAAAAAAACAATATGTGGTCAAATTCTTAAAGAAGAATATATGGGGAAAATCTTTTTAAAGTCTTTTTATTTGATTGTAGCAAGCTAAGCAAGTTGGAATTAGCAACTGTAATGAGAGTTGCAACAACACCTTAGCTCAAACTGAAACGCTCCGAAAGATAAACATTATAGCAAGAGCGGAAGCTTAGCACATAGACCTTCTACTGCTGTTTGCCAGAAAAATGAGGGATACAGATATTCAGCAAATATATAAAACATTTATCATATGTTTGTGGTATTTGATATTTATATGCTATTATAGGTCCACGAGGAGCTTTGATCAGTGATCAAGATGTACAGAGAAATAGGGGAGTTTCCAAGACAAAAGAATTCAAGGTGAAATATGAAAAAACAATCAGTAAATATAGATGTCCATGTACTGTCCAATGTTTGTAATATATTATTTGAAACAACAATTCATTTGTCATCAGGGTTTTATTTTTTGTGCTCGCTTATTACAGTATCTCTCGTTTCTGTATCATTTCACAATAGAAATATTGGTTTTAAACACTTACTGCTCAAAAAATGTAGGCTTATGGCTAAAACACAATTGTTGTACACATGTACTTTATTTAACATTATGGAAACTTGAAGTTAGTTCATTTTATATGTAATTGTATATCTATTATAATAATTTGCCTAAATATGTTCCAGCTACTTTTTATTAACTGTTAATTATATACATCGTAGGAGACACATATGACCCAGATTTAGAGACCATTCCAGGACCAGCAAGGGATTCCAGTAGTCTCAAAATAATTAGATGTCTAGAGACAATAGGATCACGTATGTATATTATAATCATGCCCTACTATTAGCTAGCCTGAGTCAAGGCTCAAATGAGTTTTCCAGATCAACTTAGTTTGTTGTCATTTGTCTCATCGCCTCTTTTAACTACTCTCTTTTTGTTCTCAAGAAGACCTAATATTGTCATATCAATGTGCAGGGTTAAGGTACAATAAGATGTCAAATATTTACAAGAGAAATTCTTTCAAAATACTGGGCTGAAAATCTAGGTGCACTGTGATTCAGGTGACATTGAGCATAAATATGACTAAAGGCCGGTATACACGGTAAGATTTGTATTATAAGATTTGTATTATAAAACAAAATCTTACTGTGTATACACTCTTAATACAGTGTGTCATAAAATTTTTCGAATCTTATAAATCTGTATTAAGAATAGAGCAATGCTCTATTTCCAAATACAAGTCTTGGCTTATATATCACTTTCAACCAATGAAATGTAATGACACTAGGGGTCATCCTATTTTTATCATTACTAAAAAATGCACATGGTAAATAATAATGATAGACTTTACAAGTAAAGACATCGAAAAACACGTGGCTTAATGGGAAGGGGAAAAAGACTTGTGGAATATATCAACCAGTGCATAGTACGATGATAGACACTGTTATCAGAGCCTCATCTTCCATTTTTATTACTTTGACAGAGAGAGAAATATGGCGGGGAAAAACACGTTGGAATACGTAGTTATTTACAGTCTTATAAGATATGTATTAGCGCGAGTACAGAAAAGTTTTAATATACAAAAGTTTTATAATACTTGCATTATACTTCTCATCGTGTATACCGACCTTAATATAAAAACAATAAAGTAATCCAGCAATTCAATCTTAAACCAAAGTTTGATTATGTTATATATAAAGTTTTTGTGCATGGCTGTATGTTAAACATTTACTTTGCATGTTTGTTATTTGTTACAATATTATAAACTTATTTTTACGAGTTGATGGCATCAACTCAAGTTATGTTACTGATAAGGGATTCCCCATGTATCGAAACTAATCACATTTTCGTTTGAGTATTTTGCATACAGATTCTTGTATAATATTGGCTTATTTACAATATTCATGATCTACAGAATAAGAATATATTTCCTGATATGATTTGAAATGTTTATAATTAAATACTTACTATTTTATTTTTTTGGAATTTGTGTCAATCCGCGAGAGAAAATAGTGCAAGGGGCATGCAGTCAAAAATTGTGACATGTCGTGCAAACAAAGTTTTGATTTTTTAAGTCAATAAATACTAGTATTTTCAACTATTTCAACTTATTTTAAGTAATTTGAAAATAGATTTTGATAGAAAATTTACACAATTAAATATTGTGCAAACCAGGTTATTTTTACAAGACTGACGTGTTAGTGGTATATAAATAAACTAATCCTTGCGCTGATCCAGTTTGCTAATGACCAGTGCAATTTTCCCGCGATAACTAGTGATGAAGTGTTTATATATAGAACACTACTTATGTTTGTAAACAAAGCGAGAAGCACCTAGTGAAGATAGTCGAAGTAAATCAAATATTAATCTGAAAGGGAAGTAATGAGCTGTATCAGTTGATAAAACATTTTCATGTAAATGCCTTATTTCTTGTGCAAAAAGCCAAACAATAAAAGAACCACTGTCTTCCACAATTTAGATTTGCATCACAGCAAGTTTTAAATACATAAAGGTCACTTAACATGCCTGTGATTCTTATCTTATTGTCTGCGCTACTCTGGAAAGAGAGTTCCTTTACTATATCCAGCTGTGTCTTACTATCAGATGCTGGCAATGTGATACAGTGAATTTAAAGTAAGAAGACAGTAAAAAAATTATAACCAAAAAAAAAAAAAAATTCAGAAAGATTAAATCGGGTGTTATTCATAAATAAAATGAGAAATGTAAATTGTTTATAAATGTTAATCAAGGGACTGAAAAATCAAATACATTCTATAGTAAATAGATTATGTAAACGATTAATATACCATGCCATTGTGATAAAGTTTTAGTCTTCAGTCAAAAAGCCAAAAAGAATTGAAATATTAATCCTTCTTGAATTTATCAATGAAAGTCATGTAGTTGAATTACAAAAGAGCTAAATTGAAAGAAATGAAATATAACATGAGCAAATCAATGAATTGAAGTCAGGTAGATATATTTCAAGAGTGTCTAAACCAAACGAAAAAAACATAAAATTAAAATGTTCATTTCAACTAAAAGTCAAAAAGCGTTGAATTTTAAGAGCAGCTAAATCGGGAGAATTGGAGTATTTATTTTGCATTTCAAAGACCATGCAAGACAAGGAGTTGAATTTCACGAGTGGCTAAATCAAGAAAATATCAAATATACATGCAAATTTTGAAAGACGAGGAGCCGAATTTCAATAACCATATTAAACAAATCAAAATTTTGAATTTTGTAATATGCATATCAATGAAAATAGAGGATTTGAAATTTAAGAGTGGCTCAATCACGAGAAATAAAACATATTGATGTGCACTGAAAATGTCAAATTATTTGTCAATTTATGAAAATAGTGAAAATATTTGATGTGCATATTATTGTGCATATTAATGATTTCATTCATTTGCGCTCTTTGTAAGTTATTATTCCCTATTTTAATATTGTTGAAGGTTGGTCCTCTTAGTTTGAAAAATTTGTGTGAAAAGCTGCTTTATTTATTTTTTTCATCAGAGCACATAACACATATAACCCAAATATGTATCAGTTACCTCAACTCATTTTAACAGTAAGTACTTGATCCTTACATCGTGCGTTCGAATCCCACTATGGGACGTGGCGATCGGTCCTTCAGATGAGAACGTATAAATCGAGGTCCTGTGTCGCAGTATGTGCTGGCACAAAAAAGATCCATCACTGATCAATGGCCGCAAAATGCCGAGCATAGGGCAAAATTTGCAGCTCTACATTGGCAAGTGGTGATGCCTAGTCATATGAGTAAAAATTCTCGAAAGGGATGTTAAACAACGTACAAACAATACCATCAACTCGTAGCAGTACTTTCAGTACTTTGATTTATCAACTGCAGTTAACATTAGAAGTGTTAGTAGTACAATTGTATATCTTCTATTTGCCGTTCATGGTAGCTCATTCGGTATATAACACTCGCTCCGTGATCAGGAGTTCGTGAGTTCCAATAGGCCTTGCTACAGAGAGCTACAGTTCTGCAGCTAGAATAGGCCGTGACGGACCTAAGTCGATAAAATTGGATAGCAATTGCTCCTTCGCCACGCACTTGGCACTTGAAGTGAAAGTTGTCGGTTCTTCGGTTGAGACCTTAAAAACCGAGGTCAGACGTTGGCACGATAAAGACCCCTCAATGCTGAATGGGCCTGAATGATGAGTAAAGGTCAAAATTTGAAGCCCTTCTGGATTCATCTGTATATGCGGACGTCTCTATATGAGTGAAAAAGTCTTGAATTGGATGTTAAAGAACATACAATCAATCAATATCTTTGCTATTCATTCTTTTACATCAGTAATCACTGGAATTAACTTTGATACCACAACAATGAAGCTGGCCCCCGTAGTCTTTTAAAGTCCTTTTAGATTCTATACAATTTACGATCTTAGTAGACAAAAATTATGTATTTTGTACGAAGCTCACAGTAACAAATGTTTTGATTCTATCAGTTGAAATATTATAAGATATGGAATCACCTTTGCAAATATAATCAGTTGGTTTTTCGTGGTACCTTGTAATTTTTGAAAGCTATAAGGAGGAATATATTGCTCAGAGATTATTGAGTGTGTCTTGCTCAGCTCACAATGCCTTTGATGATTCTGAAATGCTCAAATCCCATGTAAAGAATAGAGAAAAAGTTCATGTTCTGTTTCATGTTGTCTTTTATAGCACGTTTAAAGATCCTTCTCGTGGTGTTCAGCCATCAGTAGAATCATTAAAGTACATGAAAAAAGAAAATATTATTAATTTTCAAAAGCTATCCTGAAAAAGATTAAAATGTTCATCACTTAACATATAACCATTTTAAAGGATGACTGCACTTAGGGATTTAAGAATTGCTTTTCAGAGAGAATATACTATAGTATTAAGGAAATGATGGAGTATTTTTCTAATTTAGAAAAAAGACAAATGATGGAAAGGATAGAATAAGCAAAGATTTTAAAGTTTCAAAGAAAGTTGCTAATTTTTTCAAGGAAGTTATATCCACATATATTGATTATCCTGTTTGATTTCCTTAATTGCTGTAGATATGAACCCTTTGTACTCTCTATTCTATAAATCACACCTACGTGATATATTTTGTAAGTTCCTTTCATATCATTGTTGTAATTTTTTTTTCCAAATGACAATCATTTTCATAAGTGCTTAAGTTGTGAACTTTTTGTACTCACTATAAATCATACAGACGTGACATGTTTTGTAAGTTCCTGTCATGTCCTTGTTGATCAGGTTTTTGTTCAAATGACAAATGAAGGTAAGGCTAGAATCATCTTCGCTAGCCAAGGGTTTCTGATACGCTCCTCTCCTCATAAACCCTTGGCAAACGGTGAAGTCAAAAGACGGGATTGTTTTCCGTCAAGTGATCTCGAATCTATCAGGTACGCACAGATTGCGTCATCGCCAGAAATAAAGACACGTGTTTAAAAAAAATTAAATCAAAGTTTTTTTCAAGAATAATTAAGAAGCAATAATTGAGTTATGTTTATACATTATTTATAGAACAAATCTGAAGCTTCAATATAGATTCTTAATCATATATTTAGAAGATATTGGATGACACCATAACTATTCATAGAACTGAATGTTATCTTACGGATCGTTGTTTTCTTGCGTTTTTCATTTCCGAGATTAAAGAGTGAAGATGTATCCCGAACGCAAATATCGTTATTTACAATAAACAATTGCTGATTGGTCGACCTGGGTGTACTGAAATCCAATCAGAACTCTGGAAAAAAATCTCGATTTCTATGAACACCGTAGGCCAAGGGTTTATGAGGAGAGTAGCGTATCAGAAACCCTTGGCTAGCGAAGATGGGCTAGAATAGGCAACAATTCTAAAGTTTCAAAGACGGTAACCGATTGTTTTTGAGTTAGTTGTTTTTTAAAGACGAAAAGCATTTTGTTCAGTTTGAGCAGTATATATCGAAATATATTGTTAGTAGGGATATCAACGAATATTGAATATTCATTCAATGAGTTAATATTCGAACATAAATTTATGATTCGAATATTCGTTTTCTTAAGCATAGATGCATTTAAAAAAAAATCTGACATGTTTCAATAGAAATTGAATACAGTTCAATTGATTTCGCTTTCGCACTGTTGACCAGCAATTCTCATAAGACCCAGGCAGTCATGTAAGCAGACAAATAGAATCAGACATATTATTAAAAAAACAAAAATAAAAGATTTTTGTTGTTGATCAACTTTAGTTGTGGAGAGTGTAACTAAGAAAATAAATCATTATTATCATTGAATGAGTGGTACAACAGTGTCCTGTAATTACAACCAGTGTGTATTGTTGTACGGACACAGTTTTCCAGTTTGATACCATATTAATTAAATGTTTTCACATACCAAGTAATATACTAAACTTACTTCGCTGGTTCAAATCCCAGTGTGGACGTGGAGATGGGTCCTTTGGATGAGACCGTAAAAACCGAGGTCCTGTGTCACAGTAGGTGCTCGTACAAAAAGATCCCTCACTGCTCAATGACCATAAGTACCGAGGATAGGAAAAAAAATTGTAACTTTCCTCTGGCAAGTGGTGGCATCTCAATATGAGAAAAAATTCTCAAGAGGGACATTAAATGAGTAAATTCTCAATCATACTTTGTTTTTACTATTGATAATCCCCTATTAGAAAAAAAAATTCATCCTAAAATACTTCAGCTACTAGAAGGATATGCTTTTTCTTGAAAAAAAAAACTGCTTTGATCTTACAAAAGAAACATACATTGACTGCTAAGAAAGATATGTGAATATTGCACCTGATGTAAAAACTTTGATCACAACTAGTGATCCCACTTTTTCCCGACCCGGGATTTTGAATCGAACAATTTGAATATACTCTACCTGAGGATCTTGAAGTTTCATATCTTTTTATGGCTCAGCGATTCAGAAGAAGATTTGACACATGCTATTCATTTTTCATTACTTTGTAAGCGTGGCCCTTCAGTGGAACAGTATGAATCCCCTTTACCCAATGATTTTTTGTTAATTTGGTTGAAATTGGCTCAGTGGCTCTTGTTCAAGAGGATGAAAATATGTTTACACACAATGACAGATACATGTGGATACACATTTTATTTCAATTTCATTGCAATATGTAGCACACTTGTGCTATGTTTATGTTTAAGAGGGTTTGATGCCGTGAATAATGAGGATATATTGCTCTTGTCCAATGCTTACTTTCCAGACTCGATCTTCTATGTAGATTTATAAAATATCGATAAGATTAGACAATTATCTTTGGCATCTGTCATTTTCGAATAAGTGAAGAGAACTTTTTATAGTGACAAACCTGCGATTTGCCATTTAGAATGGGTAAGGATATGATAAGGCGGTATTCTGGTTATTTTCATGCCCCGTTTTTTTGCTACATATAAATGAGTATCTGTTCTTTATACGAGCGAAAGGAATGTTACTTCTGTATTGTTATAATCTGACTTTAAAAAAATTAAGTAAATGCATTCCAAACAATATTTTCACAAAATAACTTTGTTCAAAATGATAAAAGATGGAGGAGCAATATTTTTTTGCATTCTTAAAACTTTTTTAAATGTAAATTGTTTTAGTGCTGTTTTTTTTTCTTTGTAACCTGCCAAAACAATATCGTATATCTACATTGTTTTTAGATGATGTTCGCAAGGGTAGTGACACGAGGCACAACACGGAAGCTTGTTTAATCTAAATTCATTTAGGAAACAAAAACAAACAGAAGAATTTTCATCACCAAATGTTTAAATAACCGTGGGTTTTTTGACCCATCTTTCAAAAAGTACAGAAAACTGGTAAAATCGTTGTGAATAGCAGATATACGATTCCACATTCCCATAAATTCAATCCAAAAGCATTACATTCGAGCAATAAAAACTAAATTCTGTCAAAAGATAAAACACACATTGAAAAAAAAGTGTTACATTGCATGTTTATTCTGCGTCCTTCAAATTTATTTTTTTAGAAAGCCGTGCTCTTTTTTCACCCTCGTTTATTTTTTTCAGTCTTTAGATATTGAAAATCTCTTTTGCTCGCTGGCTGTAGTTTCCGATGATTGAGAACGGAAGTTTACGTATCAAGTGAATGATGTGTCTTCACGCTTCTAACTCCATCCTAACTCCTAGTGAGTTTGTTAAACCTTTGGCACCTTTTGACCTTCACACAGAAATATTTATTAATCCGCAATGTTTGCCTCAAAATGCTTTCGTTTGAATGACGCAGCTTCAAGGTCTGCTAAAATATTCTCGTTGGCTTCAGGTTTGACTTCAGGATGAGTTTCATCTAACCCACACAAATGGAGACTCAAGAGCCACAGTCTTTTACAAACACTCTTGTCTCGCACGTAGTCTTTTGTTGGAACTATTTTACAGTTTTCGAAGAATTTGCCGGACTCCTCTCTCAGTCCGTCGGCTACAGCGCAGTAAACAATCGTTTGACAGCCGTCTTCCGGAGATTTGAACATGAATTCTGCAAACTTTCGTAGAAACTTGCCGATAAGTCCCGTTGTACGTCTCATGATGTCTGTAGCGACGCATCCTAAAATAAGATGTGATTCAGCAATACAACAAATTTTCTCTAGAATGTGAAATATTTATCATGTTTCACAATCATAAACAATTTATTTGAAATAACGTTTCTCAAACGTTAAAACGTCTAATTGTAAAATTATGTGGTTTCATAATGAAAAAAAATCAAACAAGAAAACTTGAACATGATTTGTTTTAAAAGAAATTTAGAGGTTTGGAATCGAAGCAGTTAAATAGGATATGATAATGCTTTATATATTACATTTGCCTATGTTTCCAGAAGTTCTAAAAGTCTTTAAGGGGTTCTCTAGACTAGAATGTGGAACATATGTCAAACAAAACATTAAAAGTAAAATACCCGGATGTACGGCGAAGGACATGATGGCTTCTGGTGACCACATCCGGTGTGCTTCAACTGTAAAATGCATCACTGCAAGTTTGCTTCTTGTGTATGCGTCAAACATGTCATAATTTACCAGTGGAAGGTCATCGAAATCTAACTTTCCTTTTACATAATAATTGGAGGAAATGTTGATTATTCTAGAAGGGGCGCTTTTCATCAGCAAATCGTGTAGAAGGTACGTCAAATAAAAATGGCCCAAGTAGTTCACCCCGAAAGTCTTCTCGTATCCATCTACTGTCGCTGCTTTTGGCCCAAGGTATGCTATAGAGGATTCAATAAATAAAAATATATGCTTATAATTAAATGATTATTGATATCGATGAATTATTTTTAGTACATCTTTACCTGCATTATTTATCAGGATATTCAATTTATTTTCATTTTCCTTGACCTTTTTAACAAAGTCACGTATGCATTGAAGACTGGACAAGTCAAGGTACATTGCAACAACGTCATAGTTTCCCGTCTTTTTGGCAATTTTTCTGGCAACAGCATCTCCTAACTTCTGATTGCGACACGCTAGGATAACTCTCGCTCCACGCGACGCCAGCTCGTATCCTGTGGCCTTCCCGATTCCAGAACTCCCACCTGTGCAAAATATATAAAACGTATCAGCTTCAACAAGTAATCAGTCTTCAAAAGCCTGATTGTGCGAAAGATAAATGGAAAACCAGGAAGTATTATTTAGTTGCATAAACAACATGCGGGGTTTGAGAAAATGTGTTATCTTTTGATATTCTGCATGCTGTCAGTCCATTATTCTCGCTGTTTAAAATTCATTAAAACATGGGCAAAGGTATTTCATTAATGCATGTTATTAGGTGTTCAAATCTAGCATAAAGAGAGATACGCATTTTTATATTTTTTACTGTTATAGATAGTCTAGCTGCATAAAACATATTTCAGATACTTATCCAATAACATTAATTTCGCGCACAATTCATTTTTATACAATGTAATTCTTTTCAAATATGAGAAATTTCTTTAGATTTTATCTTCTGTTTCCACTAATTCTTAATTATAGCAAATTTTAAGATAAATTTTGTTCATGTATTCAGACATTCATTGATCCTTTCTAAAATAATATAAATGGTACAAAAGATAAAGTATTAGTAGATAGGAACCGAGAATATTTTACATTCTGGTTACAGATATTATACATAATTTTATGCCCTGTAATCGAAGATTTGGGGGTATATAGTTTTTGCATTGTCCGTCCGTCTGTCTGTCTGTTTTTTCCGCAAAACTTTAAACTTGCCCACATCTATCGAATGGATGGTTTATGGCTTTCATATTTCACAGGTGTATTTCTTGTGACAAGACTCAGCAAGCACCAAATTTGACCTCTTGACCTTGGAGTTTGACCCTCTTTTACAAAAAATATCAAATTTTAACCTTGGCCATTAACTATTTTACAGTTGGTGCTAGGACTTCATACTTCACTTGGGTTTCTATTGTGACAAGACCTTTCAAAGGGTATAAGTATTTTTGACCTTGATCTTGATTTTGATCGAATTTTAAGAAACTTAAACCTTAGCCACAACTTTTGAACAGTTAGTACTGGACTGTTCCAACCACTATTGAAATAACGACTACTATTGAAACAATTATATCAATAGTGATTGAGAGTGCATTTCAATAGGAAACATAGTAAGTAACCACTATTGAAATACAACAACTATTGAAATATTTATATCAATAGTGGTTGAGAGTGCATTTCAATAACAAACATAGGTAATAACCACTATTGAAATACGACCACAATTGAAATAATTATATCAATAGTGGTCGAGAGTGCATTTCAATAACAAACATAGTAAGTAACCACTATTGAAATACGACCATTATTGAAATAATTATTTCAATAGTGGTTGAGAGTGCATTTCAATAACAAACATAAGTAATTACCACTATTGAAATACGACCGCTATTGAAATAATTATATCAATAGTGATTAAGAGTAAATTTCAATAACAAACATAGGTTGCAACCACTATTGAAATAAATTCACTTTTGAAATAATTATATCAATAGTGGTCGAGAGTGCATTTCAATAACAAACATAGGGAAGAACCACTATTGAAATACGATCTTTATTTAAATAATTATTTCAATAGTGAATGAGAGTGCATTTTAATAACAAAAATAGATAGTAAACACTATTGAAATACGACTTCTATTGAAATTATTATTTTAACAGTGGGTTAGATTCATTTCATAAACAAACATTGGTTGCAACCACTATTGAAATAAATTCAATTTTGAAATAAAGATTTCAATATTGATTAAATTATTGATTTCAATGGTGCATTGAATAATGAATCCAATATATATTGAAATAATTATTTCAAAAGTTGCTGACGCGGTTCTTTCAGTACTGGTAATAATTCAATAGTGGTTGAAAATTATGGTTACCATATTGAAATGCACTCTCACCCACTATTAAATAATCATTTCAGAAGTGCACGTATTTCAATAGTGGTTAAAACCTATGGTCATTATATTGAAATACACTCTCACCCACTATTGAAATAATTATTTCAATAGTGGTCGTATTTCAATAGTGGTTACTATTTATGTTTGTTATTGAAATGCACTCTCAACCACTATTGATATAATTATTTCAATAGTGGTCGTATTTCAAAAGTGGTTACTAACTATGTTTGTTATTGAAATGCACTCTCACCCACTTTTGAAATAATTATTTCAATAGTGGTCGTATTTTAATAGTGGTTACTAACTATGTTTACTAATGAAATGCACTCTCAACCACTATTGATATAATTATTTCAAAAGTGGTCGTATTTCAATAGTGGTTACTAACTTATTTACTAATGAAATGCACTCTCAACCACTCTTGATATAATTATTTCAATAGTGGTCGGATTTCAATAGTGGTTACTAACTATGTTTGTTATTGAAATGCACTCTCATCCACTGATGAAATAATTATTTCAATAGTGGTCGTTTTTCAATAGTGGTTACTAACTATGTTTACTTTTGAAATGCACTCTCAACCACTATTGATATAATTATTTCAAAAGTGGTCGTATTTCAATAGTTGTTACTAACTATGTTTGCTATTGAATGGCACTCTCAACCATTATTGATATAATCATTTCAATAGAGGTTGTATTTCAAAAGGGGTTACCAACTATGTTTACTGATGAAATGCACTCTCAACCACTATTGATATAATTATTTAAATAGTGGTCGTATTTCAATAGTGGTTACCAACTATGTTTACTGATGAAATGCACTCTCAACCACTATTGATATAATTATTTCAATAGAGGTCGTTATTTCAATAGTGGTTGTAACACTGGGCTTTTTTTTTTATTTCACAGGAATATTCCATGTGATAAGACCCAACAGTTTTGACCTTTTCACCTTGACCATGGATTTTGACTTGCATTTGAAAAAACTTCAAACTTCCCCATAAGATGACACACGGGGGCATCAGTTTTTCACAAACACATCTTGCTTCTTATGGAATATACATTTATAAAATAAAGAATATTAGAGCATTATTTGATTGTTATGCCAAATATAACACACTCTTTCATTTCTGATTGTTATGCCACACATAACTCTTTACACTTTATTCCGCCTACCAATTTTCTCTGCTGGTAGGCTGTTGTTAGGACATGCTCTAAAGAGCAAAAAATAATATTATAAATCCGCTTGCTAGATAAAAGACAGATATTCTTCACATTCAAAATTCTGTATGTTATGAATTCAATGGAAATTTTATTACTACAAGATACACCTTTCTTGTGTAATTTTAGATTTAATCTTTTGTTATTTGCTGAAGAAATCCGATAACGCTTAAAAAAAACTTGAAAAGTTTTCAAATTTAAGTACTGTTAAAATATCATATTCACAAGAGATCTGCGAATTTCGGATCTCATTTTTTGTATAAATCTGTTGTGAACAAATACTCGTTTTTCAGTAGCTTTTATTATTTTCATATACGATAACCCCTAAAAAAAGACATCACTTGTATATAAATAATATGTAGTTTTATGTTCATATATCGGATAGCGTCCACATTCCCCAAACATCGTCAAACTATCAAGGCTTTACTAGATTTTTTAATATATAAAACATATTTCAACGAGAAGAATTTTCGGAACACTTATATACACATACGACAGCTCATGACAAAGGTGTAAGTTTTTCAAATACAAATCAAACTCCAAAGACAAGGTCAAGACAATGGCAAGACAACAAAAAAAAAATATTGGTACACAAAGAAAGGACTTGTCATTAGGGATACACATGTACAATCTGAAAGCCCCAGTACCAATCATTCAAAAGTTAAAACTAGGGTTTAAGTTTTTCAAGTAGGTTAAACTACAAGGTCAATGTGCAGGTGGTAAATATTATTAGTGTCCAAGGGAAGGTCTTGTCAAAAGGAAAACACTTGAAATATGAAAGCCTTAGCTTTTTAACCGATGTTTAAGTTTTTCAAAGGTAGGTCATACTTCCAAATCAAGAATCAAGAAGATTTGGTACCCAAGCGAAGGTTTTGTTATGGTTATTTTTTTTTAATGTTGGTAAATCTTAAAGGTCAAAGTCAAAAATTTTTGTACCTAAGAGAAGATCTTATCACAAAAATATACATCCGATACCTGAAAGCTCTAGCACCAAACATTCAAAACTAATGGTCAAGGATATAGGGGTTTTTTTTAAAGTGGAACAATCTACAAGGTCAAGATCAAAAGATAAAAAATACCTGTGTCTTTCACTAATTAACAGTTTTTCAATTGCCAATGAGTACAAGACTAATTATAATTAGCAATGGCAATCGAAATTTGTTAGTAAGTGAAGGACACTTGTATGTAAAAGAAGGTTTTCAAAAGAAATATATAATGTGCTAGAACTAACCGTTCAAACTTATGGCTAAGGTTAAAATTGGTCAAATTTTTCAAAAGTGGGTTAAACTACAAGGCCAAATTCAGGACGTAAAAATATAAGTGCTGTAAGAAAGGTTCTATCACAATGAATACACAAGTAAAATATGAAAGCTTAAGCTCCAACCAATTAAAATTTATGGACAAGATTTAAGTTTTTGTGGACTAACAGCTAATCAGACAGGCAGACAGAGCAATTCAAAAACTGTATGCCCCGAATCATCGATTACCGGGGCATGAAAAAACTTTCAAAATCCAATACTTCACAAAAATTTAGCAAAGAAGAATTGCAAGTAGATCCCACAATTTATTTAATTAATTATTTAATCAATTTAAATTATATATATTAAATTAATGATTTTTTTATACCAATACCATACATTGTGTCTTGGGCCTTGTCACAAAGGAGTTTCTAAGTCTGAAAAAATGATTCTGATCGTAAAAATAAAGTAACCTGTAACATGATATATATAAACCCTTTGACATTCAGTCGACCTTTCTGTTCACAGAAAGGGATTAATCCTGATGTGTGAAACAAATAATAATATTTGTCATTCTGGACTGTTGTGCTTGTTGTAGAAAGCAATATCAATATTTTTTGCTACTATAGCATGCTTTAGAACAAATAATAAATCTGATAGTACAGATATATCTATGTTTCATGTAGTCATGTTGTCATATTCAATATGACGAGCTTTTGCTTTAAAAAAAAATACGCCAATAGTCTTTTAGCTTTTACAAGTTAGTGATAAATTGAAAATTAAAGTTCACAAAATAGAACAAAATGTGTTTGTGAAACACTGATGCCCCCGTATGGCAGCTCATAGTGAGGATTTAAATTTTTCAAATGCAAGTTAAACTGCAAGGTCAAAAGGTCAAAATTGTTGGTGCACAAAGGAAGGTCTTGACACTAGGAACACACTTATGGAATAAGAAAGCCTTAGTACTAACGTGTCAACAGTTAAGGTCAAGGTGGGCCAAACTCGGTCAATTTTTTTTTATGCCTAATGAAAGGTCTTGTCACAGTAAATGCACATGTGAAGTATGAAAGCCCTAGTGCCAGCTTTTTAAAAGTTATTTCTATGGTCAAATTTAGTGGTACCTTAAGAAAGGTCTTGTCACAAGGAAAACACCTGTGAAATATAAAAGTCATAGCCCCACCCACTCAAAAGTTATGGACAAGGTTAAAATTTTTGGCGGACAAACAGACAGACGGACGGACAGGGTAAAACTATAAACTCCCAAATATTCGATTACATAGACATAATAATTAAAACTCATTCTATAAATATTATTCAAGTTGAATATATCTCTAAAAATAGCAAATATCTCTCTTATATATATCGAGTACTTAGAGAGTGCTTGGGCATCAGAATTAATGTTTAACAAAGCGTCCTTTTGGCAAGTAACCCCCTTACTGATAATTACTTAAAACAAAATTTATATCATAAATATCCCTCAAACCAAAGAAAAGAACCAGAACGAGATATGGCTTCATTGCTGCATAGCAGAAATTCCTAGAGAGACAAGTAATCATACAATGAGTGTAATGTATTCTCTGTCAAAGATACACCGTGAATTTTTATTTCGAAAGAGAATTTTAATGTAAGATTGCAGCTCCAAGTCTTTTGAATGCCTTTCAGAATTTGGCGTTGCAACATTTTTTTAGAGGCCCTTGCCACAACTTCGCCTTGTTCATACTGGCCTTGTTTGTCTTAAGTTACAGATACTTTAGTAAAAGATTTTTTTCATTTTATTTCCGGGATTGTATGCAAATTCTAAGAAGTAAAAATCATGCCTTCGTAGTTTTGGTCTTTAGAATGAGAACTGATGTTCTTTGTCATGTTAGGCATTGACATGATTTAGAAACCTTAATGCTCCCAAGTACCTTGTAAAGGTCTACATTTGAAGCCTTTTACTTTACCGGTATAAGTTGACATTTCTATTTATGTAAAAAAATTCTCGAAATGTGACGTAGAACACAAACTCTCAATCAATCAATTGAATTAAACATGGTTATGATGCTGTTTAATTAAAAATTTTGATCTACATTTTTTTTCGAAATTAAATTTTGATGCCACATTGAAGTTCCACACTACGCCTGATGACTCAACATTGCCTTACTGTTCTTTAAGAGATTTTGGAAGATTGTTCCTGTTCATTTCAGTGAAAAACTTTAATCTTCTAATTTTACCCGCTGCACTGGGGTTATGTTTGAACAAACATTTATCTACATTATACTAGTCTTGTATGTCAAATGCTTTCGTGTGGATTTCATCTTGAAAAAATAAAGATATGTTAACCTGACGTCACCAAATTTTCCCCAAAAGTCTTAAATATCTCCATCTTGAAGAGATTGTTACTCCTCATTAGAACAAACTTGACTCTTCCCAAATCAAGAATTCTTTGTGATCATTTTGGTTGAAATTGGCCCTGTGGTTTTGAAGACAACAGACAGACAGACGTCTGAATAGAAGGACGATGGATACCTTTGCATCAGAAAAGCTCACTTAAGCTTTCAGTCCAGGTGAGCTTAAATGTGCGACTACTAAAAACAAGGTTAAATACAAAAGTACAATGTACTTTATTCTTTTTTATTGAAATTTCTGACACGATGTTTGTCATAGGCCTTTAACTGTTTATGCCTCTAACATATACTATATCATTATATACATTTATCCATTTATGAAATTAACTTGATAAGACATTTATTATTTCTATTCCCATTTGCATAGCTTGAAGATGGACAATGTTTTTTTTCCCGATTAGTAGATACAAAAAGCTGAGACATTCACCCACATAAAATTCAAAAAAATTATTTGGATTTTGAAAAGTTTAACTTTCCGTATGTCCAAACTTTTTAAAATTAACTCAAAAATTACTTTTAAATGTTTTAAAAATATGTTGAAAAAAAAATCTTATGTTTGTGCAAATATATTGCAAAAGAGCAAACTGTTTCTATACAGGCTGAAAAAACAAATCACAACTGATAAATAAATGTTGTAAATACCTGTTATAATAACAGTTTTCCCATCAATGCGGTTTTCGCTCTTGCATTTGACGGTCCATCGAAGATACATCCGCCAGAGAAATAGTCCCAGCAACACGGACGAAAGTAGTGTAGTTGAAAGAATGGCCAGAGAAAAGTTGATTGCCCCTTTGGGTGACGGGGATTTGCCTGCACCACTGTTCATTATGTGAATGCTTCTGAATCAACTGAGATGTGTGAAGTGTATTTATCTTTGCGTAACTGAATTTATATAGATACATCGTATGTCAGAGCAGGAGGTTCTGCTATACTTCTCTTGATACTTTTAGATATTGCGAGGTGATTGGTAGCTATTTTTGCTATCATAAGCCGTGTAATCACGTCAATTTGTTACTTCTCCGTAGCATTTTTTATCTGCTGAATTAACCTTATAAACGTAATTTTAAACATTTTATGTATTCCCTTTTCTACCTTGTTTATTTATAAGAAATAGATATCAAAATTAACTTAGCAGGAAAAAAATATCGTATGTGTTAATAAACTATGTACATAAGATAGAGAATGGATTTCAATGGTACTAAAAAGTTTCTTTTGCGTAACCAAGAGATGTTGCATTTGTAAAACAACTTTTAAACATTATTTTTGATTATACCATATCATCATATTCTATACTATTTTTTAAATTATTTACATTTTAATTATCATAAGCTGACTTTCATGGAAAAAAAGTTGTTTTTTGATAAGGACACATATTGTACATTTGTTTATTTAATTTATTCGTGGAAACGTCTTGAATATAGATTGTTTTCTATGTCATGTCGTTGAAAGTTTTTTTTTCCTTTTTGTATAAAATTGGACGTTGTAAGAAAAGATAGGTATCACTTTCAAACTTTTGGAAAGCCGATTTAAGTTTGAAGAATTTATATCAAAATTTGTACACATATAAAGCAAAAAATGTAAGTTTATTCTGAAAGCTCAATTTAATCAATATGTCAAAGAATATTATTTCAGCAGCATTTTAAGAACATAGTACCTTTTTGTCATTTCAATAATTAATGACCTCCTTTAACCAGCTTCCCTTCCCTAACTCGCACTATGAAATTTTTAATAACATTTTGACACATTTCTTTGCTTAGCAATCTTCTCAACTTCCCGTTTGGTGTTTCACTAAGGCATATATGTGTCCGACGGTTTTGGTTTGTAAACGGAAGATGAGAGGTATCCCGAGAGAAAGTAATCACATGGGTTCTAATCAGGACTGTGCGCAGGTATAGATGGTCCACACTCCTTCGAATTAACTTCTGGGTATCGTCGGGAAATCACCTTGTCGCCGAAGATTTCATTGAGATAATCTAATGCAATATTAGATTATGTGCTGTAGTACCATCTTGCATTAAGCAGACATTTTGCATATCTGCTGTTCGATTTCGAAGCGCGGGATCAAATTTGTTTTTTCAAAATGACAGGTATGTTTTTCAAAAGTGACAGGTATCGATGTGAATTAACAGCATCCGTAAACACTCCATGTGATGACATGGCATACCAAAAAGTTAATTTTTAGCTCTACTGGTCGGAGACCAGAAGAGCTTATGCGATAGTAATGCGTCCGTCGTCCGTCCGTCTGTAATCAATTTTCCAAAATGCTACTCCTCCTACAGTTTTGGTCTGATTTAAATATAAGTAGACTATTCTAGTTACATAATGCTGTATATCGGTTTTCGATTTCGATAAACGTTGTTGCAGCCGTTACTAAAAATAGAAATTTCTGTGAAATACTTTTAAAATGCTACTCCTCCTACAGTTTTGGTCTGATTTATATTAGTTTTGGTCTGATTTCAATATAACTTGGCACACAAGTAGACTACACTTAGCTGTAGATACATAATTCCGTGTGTCGGGTTCTGATTTGGATAAACGTTGTTGCCGTCGTTACTAAACAGGGGCGTAGTATCAGGGGGGGCCAGGGGGGGCCAGGCCCCCCCACTTTTTCTCCCGACATTACCTTTACTATAG
>PRKT01000370.1:394236-447370 GCA_003671525.1 Saccostrea glomerata | reverse complement strand
CCCCCCCCCCCCCCCCCCCCGGTTCCGATGCCTATGTAGTATGACTAAGAACAACCTATAATTTTATGTTTATTCAATATGAGAATAACTTTTCATTGTTAGCATGGAAATAATAGGACAAAAAGAAAAAATTAAAATTGCTTTACGAAATGGGTGGAAAATGTTCTTTGTCCCATCGCCATTATATTTGTTGTTTTTTTCAGGTGTTAAGGCAGGTCCACACTTTTACGGATCCGGTTTTAATTTTACAAACCAATTTAAAATTTTGATTATCCTTGTCTATTGAAATAAAATCTTTTTTGATGATTGAAAATAATGTAGCAAGTATATATTTGTTTATTATAGTGTCATTGTGCACACAAAGCATTTAATGTACATTATTTAAAGGAATAACCACTTTGCACTCTGTCCATAGGATTTATATGTAATTTAATACATACACAGACAGAAAATTCTTAATTGCCTTTATGGACTTAAAGCTTTTAAATTGTTTTTGAACAATCTTACTTGAGATCTATTTATCTTTATTTTTTAGACTATATCATCGTTTTAATTTTACTTTTTTATAAGTTTTGCGAGGAACGATTGAATAAATAGATATTCCAAAAATGGGGGTATAGGTGTTCAAAAGGCTGTTTTGTCAAATTTTTCTGGTCAACCATAATAAAGTATGTTGTTTTGCTAACCTTAGATATAATTCTAAATTATTGTAAAGAAAAAATAGCATATAAAAATATAAGATTTTGAGGAATTTTTAAAATAAAGATATTTTGAGCGTTTTTACAGAATCATTATTACTTTTTTAGTGTTTTCAAATAGAAATTTCAAATATTTTCTTGACAAATGAATATTTATGATTTTCCTAAGTTTTAACAATAACTGGATGTGATTTGGTACATAGCTAAATAAAATATGATGTTACACTTCCTATATGTTGAATTTTGGCTGTTGAATTTTTAGAGGTATATACTCCGAGACATGTTACATGAAAATTAATCTGCAAAGATATGTTTTTATGGGTTATTTAGTTAGATTAAGACTTATTCAAGATTTTCAAATCGAAAAATAAACAGTTTGACAGAAAATTCTGAAAGTACGAACCTACCCTAAATTCCTGTAGTACCTACCCGTAGTAACCCATAATGCAACTCTCATTCACATGATTTTGTCAGTTAAAGCCATGTTTGTGCATCGTTTACTAAGCCGACGCTAAAAAATATAGTCCCGGTTCCAAATACATGTATATTAGTCAAAAAGAAATTTTAATGTTAGAATGCAGAAAAATAATATCATAGCTCGAATATATATACTAATAAAAGTTATATGAATTCAAATGAAATATTGAAGTACATTTCTACAGATGTTTTAGGGTGGTAAAAATTGAAACACAACAAAACTTCTTTGTTTACCATGTCCCCACTTGCTAGTCACTTCCTAGCCACATTTCCGTGAATAATTTACCCTATCTCGCTGAAGTCTCGCTGAATCTCGCCAGAGCTTCTGCCAAAGCTATTTTGAACTCCTCGGGTTTTATAATTTGCAGAACAACGATAAATAAAAAGTTCCGAACACATTAGTAGGGATGATATAGCCACCGTCTAAAAAGCTTCACGTATGATTCGAACTCTCTCTTTAGCGCAGGGTTTGGCACTACGCTACGAAGTATAATTATGACAGTGTGATTTTAAATGAACGAGTTTGTTGAAGCGTGCATTGTTTCAGAAGACTTCGATTTTCATATAGAATGGGTTCAGATTCCATTTTTTGGACAAATGAAATAGATTTCACATTTACGTTTCTATCATTTAATCGTTAACGAAAAATGGAAACTTGACCCATTTATGTTCAACATTCATTTTTTATGGCTCTAGTAAACCCATTTTTCACTAAATATGCTTAACTGTCAACTTTGAAAAAAGATTGTCAAATGTTAAGTCGTACAGTAAGATGAAAAAATAAAATGTTTTGAAGATGACATTACTGAGAATATGGGCGGCGGAAAGGGTAAAAAAAAGACGTCTATGCAAAACTAACAACTAATTTTATAAACATAATGAAATACAAAACAGACAACCTTAAAAACAAAATCAACAGACTCGTTTGCAAAATCAACAGACTCCGATGCGAAACCAACGATCACCAATGCAAAACCAACGATTATTCACTGAATTGTCGCTAGATGGCGTGCAAAAAAACATATATTACCTGAATTAACGCTAGATGGCGCGCAAGTTTTTCTACATTATAAATACTTTTGTACTTTCATAGGAACGTAAATCACGCGAAATTATATATCAGGATCCAATTGGTAAACCTCGGAATGTATTATAGAATATATTATCGGTATCGAAATTATTTGTACTAGTATATCGGAATACATATAATAAGGGATCATATACTACCAGTATATAGTACATTATATACCCATTTTTATCTATTAGATTGACCCTGTGTATATTTTAGGATATGACTTGAGTATACTTTAAAATATTTATAAAGAAAAGAAATCAAGGCAAGATGTGTGTATCCATATCTTTTTTTTTTGGCTTAAAAATAAGGTGAAGGAATGTAGGACAGCGATTACTCCAGGTTTGGGGGATACTGTTTTCGGACTCGGAGAAATTAGGCAAAATGCACATGGGACAAGGTCTACTGCGCTTACCATGGCAAAGATGCCACCACACCTTGTACAGGAGTACAATTAAGTCCTTGTAGCCCTACAGTGTAAATTTCATTGGCGGATCCAGGGGGGGGGGTCCGGTGGTTGGAACCCCCTTTTATTTTTGTACATAGAGAGAAAAATTTCTGTAAGATAGAATAAGTCTAATATTTTGAAATAATGAAAAATCTTTGTCCGCTCTGCTCTGTAGATCTGTAGATTTTTGCGTACCTTTCTCCGTGTATCTTCCAAACCCCGGCTAAGAGTTCAGACCACTCAAAAGTAACATGCAAAAAAAAAAATGCAGATGGAGGGGATTCATTTATTCTGAGAATGATCTTTTGCTGTAGTTTTAATTAATAATTTGATTTGGAAGCTCCCTCCACAGTTTTTATTGCCGGAAAATAAGCAGATTCAAGCATTAAATGAAAGTATATAATGCAGTCCGAAGAAAAAAGTTACGAAAGCCCCCTCTACCCCCAAAGAAGGACTTTAGAGTGTAGTGCAAAGTTTTTGTTGTTGTTGTTGTTGTTTTTTTTTTTGTTTTTTGTTTTTTTTGCTTGTCAACTGCTTTTGGAGCCCCCTTTCTTATAAATATATGTATATATATATATTGGTGGATCCGCCCCTGAATTTCTTTTACGGTTTCAACTATACTGATAGGAAAAAGAAACGCTTAGTAAACTTTTGAATGAAATTAAATCTAATATCCTTTCGAACATGTTTTCAAGATTTATTATCAAACATTTTAATTCATGTTTAATCAACAACCCAAGTAACCAAAATATTGTGAGTTTTTTTACTGAAACTTCACGAGTATTGATATTGATATGTCGATACACCCCCCCCCCCCCAAATATTATCATCTCCCTTGCGCAAAAAGTACCAACCTTGATTATCCTGTTCCTCAGAGAATTTATCTTTTCTGTATTATATTATAATTCATATCTGTACAGGCGCAGATTCTGTTTTTTCGGGGAGGGGGGGGGGGTCCACCCAAATAAAAACGATCCAGTCCATTTTTTTTTCACGTGCGCAGATCCTTTGATCCGCGCACATAGATCGCTAAACAAGTAGCGATTTATGTGAGCGGATCAAGGATCTGATTTTAATCAGATTGCTTCCTAAATTAAAATAATTTAATAGACTTCACTCAGTCATACAAAGAAAAGCAAAAATGATAAAAGTACAACTTGCCAAGTGAATTTTCATGTATCAACAAATTGTGTAATGCATGAACACAATAAAATAATCTTATATGAACTTTTTTAAGAGTGTAAGGGTTTTTTTTTTCTTTCAAAAATTTTCTCTTGGGGAAAAAAACAATATCTGCTACTGGTTTCTTGTAATATATATTAACAGTCGTTTGTCTTGCTTCCTCTAATATGTCTGAATTTTAAAAGTCCGACATGATGCTATTATCCGAGGTCTGCAAAATGGATGTTGATAGACAATTTCGCGGGATTTGGACCCGGACTACAATTAGCTTACATGTACATATATAGACTTATATAGTAAAAACATATGTTTTGTTTTCTTTGTAACTTTTTTTAAAAAGATTCATTTCCAAAATTTTTTTAACACATGACAGAGCAATGTGTCAGATAAATATTCACATAAAAATGGGGGTGTTCAATGTGGAAATCCCTGGTTATTAATAAACTTCTGACGTCATGACCTCCGAATCGCTCTCGCTTGGCTTAAAATGTATAAACAAACCAAATGACCTCTCATTTCAATACATATTTCTATGCATAATTTATGCTTGAAATGCACCTTGATGCATATCATTGTAAACTTTTGACATTAAACTTTTATTCTATACCCAGAAAGTTTCACAAACATGTGAGCATGTTTTTATTTTTATCATTGAAAGGGAGGCATGCGAATTTCCTTTATGTGCTACTTTTCAGCCTTTTGACCTTCACTCTATAATTTTGACCCTGATCCATTTACGTTCCTATGAAAGTACAAAAATAATGATGACGTAGAAAAACTTGCGCGCCATCTAGCGTTAATTCAGGTAATATATGTTTTTTTGCACGCCATCTAGCGACAATTCAGTGAATAATCGTTGGTTTTGCATTGGTGATCGTTGGTTTCGCATCGGAGTCTGTTGATTTTGCAAACGAGTCTGTTGATTTTGTTTTTAAGGTTGTCTGTTTTGTATTTCATTATGTTTATAAAATTAGTTGTTAGTTTTGCATAGACGTCTTTTTTACCCTTTCCGCCGCCCATATGAGAACATGATTTAAGAAAAATATCAATTTCCCGTTAATTTTGAAAATTGAGAAACATATTCAGATTCCTACAAACAAATCCAGCTCTATATGTCTGCTTCGGCATTAGAAACGGTTAACCGAGTGATGGTGCGAAATTTTGAATATGTTTATCTATTTATCGATATATCCTTAGAGTAATTGTTTTCTGTATTTATAAATGAAACTGTACTTATGAACAATTACAATGTATTGCTGTTTGGGGGTCAATAATTAGGATGGTGCCCGAAAAGGATGATGTCGACCCGCCCGAACATGCGAAGAACAACGTGAATACTATTTAGAATTGTTTATTATATGACTCAATATGCATAATTAATACAAACTAGTAAGGAAACCTTGCAATCTTTCTTGATTTTTTACACTCTTTTTGGAGGTCTTACATAGTAATAGTAATTTTTTTTATCTTCTTAGTAGATCACACATCTAATTATATACCCCCGCTCCGAAGGAAAGTGGGGTATACTGTTTTACCCTTGTGTGTCCGTCTGTCTGTCTAGCTGTGTGTGCGTCCGTGTGTCCGTCCGAAACAAATTTTCGTCGCAGTTTTCTAAGCAACCACTCATCGTAGATGCTTGAAATTTTAACACACTCTTCTCTAAGGCATGTCATATGGTAGGATACATTTTTGCTCAAATCCGATGTCAACTTCCTGTTTGTCTGTGCGTCTGTCCGTTTCATACATAACAAATTTTCGTCGCAGTTTTCTCAGCAACTAGTCATCGTAGATGCTTAAAATTTTAACAAAATCTTTTCTAAGGCATGCCTTATGTTGGGATACATTTTTGTTCAAATCCGATGTCACCTTCCTGTTTGTCTGTGCGTCTGTCCGTTTCATACATAACAAATTTTCGTCGCAGTTTTCTCAGCAACTACTCATCGTAGATGCTTGAAATTTTAACAAAATCTTTTCTAAGGCATGCCTTATGTTGGGATACATTTTTGTTCAAATCCGATTTTAACTTCCTGTTTGTCTGTGCGTCTGTCCGTTTTATACATAAAAAATTTCGTTGCAGTTTTCTCAGCAACTACTTATCACAGATGCTTGAAATTTTAGCAAATCTTCTCTGAGGCATGCAATATAATGGGATACATTTTTGTTCAAATCGGATGTCAATTTCATATTTTTCTATGCATCTGCCTGTAATTGTACTTGTGTATATTAACATGATAGTGTTTATTTACATAAGAGCGGGGGTATTGTTAGTTAACATTGGCTCAGAGATTTCTTGTTATATTTGACTATTGTTTGCTGTTATACTCGGCAAACAGGGCCATTGAGTGGTTAGGGTTAGACATATACTCGACAAACAGAGCCATCTAGAAGTAAGGGTTAGACATTTACTCGACAAACAGGGCTATTGCGTAATGAAAGTTAGAGACATTTGGTAATTATGGCCTTTGAACAGTGATGGTCAGATATATACTCGGCAAACAGGGCCATTAAGGTTAGACATTTACTCGGAAAAACAGGTCCATTGAGTAGTTAGAGTTAGACATACCGGTATACTCGGAGAACAGGGCCATTGAGTGGTGAAGGTTAGACATATACTCGACAAACAGGGCCATTGAGTAATGAGGGTTAGACAAATACATGACAAACAGGGCCATTGAGCAGTGAGGTTAGACATATACTCGGCAAACAGGGCCATTGAGTGGTGAGGGTTAGACAAATATTCGGCAAACAGTGCTATTGGGTAGTGAGGGTAAGACATAATTATACTTGGCAAACAGATCCATTGAGCAGTGAAGGTTCTTTTTTGTACCAGCGTCCACTGTGAAAGTCTTATCTGAAAAATATACTACCTTTAATTTTAAAGGGGCATGGGCGCAGTTTCAGCTAAAACTTAAAAAATTATTTTTTTCTTCATTTTTACAAATAATTAACTAGTGTTAATTGAACGTCAGTTGTCGAGATGAAAGACAGATCTAGAGCTCCAAATCTTTGTTATGTAAACAAGATCCGTGTCATGTTTTTGTTTATATAGGTTATTATAAATATATGTTTGTTCAAAGTAGATAATTTCAATAAAAATTTAATTTTTAAATCGATTAGACAGTTTTTATTGATTTACTGAATTTTGTTATATAATATTTTCAATATGTAAACAAAAACAATGCACGAGCCTTGTTTACAATAAGAAGAACTTTAAGTTCTGTATCTCGTTTGTCAATCGACAAATGGTGATCAAATTTTTGTTTATCATAAGATGATGCCCTAGGTAGATATTGTAAACATTAAAATTGGTTAAAAAAATTCAGTTGAAACTGTGTCCATGCCCATTTAAAAACGTGTGATTGGCGACGGAACAGTCCCTCGACTCACTACTATTATAAACGTCTTAGTTTTAACGCGGTGCGTCAACCTAGAATTGAACCAAGACTTTTCGTTCACAGATCGAACGTTTTACTACTAGACTAATTTTTCCGATGCTATGACAACAGAAAACGACCATGAAACTTGTCAAGGATTACCCAATGAGTTCGGATAAAAAAATCCTTGAATCAAATATTGTTTTTGTTCAATATGTAATTTTCTTCAATACGTTTTCTTACTGCGTATGAAATAGAGATTAAAAAACGTTTTCTTTATAACAAATAAAACACAATTTTTAATTCTCAACACCTATAAATAGATGAGCATATATTTAGCATTTAAGTCCTACAGGGTATCCATAACCCTGTGCAAAATCAAATCCGTATGTTATTAAACCAAACGGATTCTCAGACACGCTCTTTATCTCATGTAGACCCGGTTCCCACATCTCCATTGTTATTACGGAATAAACTTTATCCTTAAGATGTACGGTCTGCAGGTTGGAATTATAGGTATCATATTTTCTTCCGTCAATAAGAATATTATCAACTTCCTTAGATTCAGTCATGATGGAAATATAAGATCTGTACTGAGTTTGAAGATTTCGTTTTGGTGGATCAGGAACGATGACTGCGTACTCAGATTTATATTGTTCAACAGATGGAGTTACAATCATTGCTCCACTGGCAGTATCGAAATGCGACTGCATTGTTTTCGGAACTTGAACAACTAAAATGGGTTTATCACTTGAAACATTAACAGACCTTCCATGAAGGGATTCAAACACCTGAAAGGCTCCCTCTTTTGGAAGCGTTATGTACTTGTTATCCACTGCCACGTGGGTATCTGGAGAAGACGCAATTATCTTGTAATAAAAACTATGTCTGTCCTGTAATTTTGGAATTATGAAATTTAGTCCGAGAAATTTCACCGGTGGTATCATTTGAGTAAGAGTTTGGGCGTCAAAGATCTTGGACGATTCTAAAGGTTTTGGAACCACTGTGGCCGTGTTCCCAGACAGAACAGAAACTGGTTCTGAGCTTTGAACAACTGTTCCAGTAAAATCTGTGACACTCGCAAGTTGAAACGTCTGATATTGATCTAAGGTCACGTTAATTGTATCTCCGTTGCAATAACTTTTACCGTTGTAGTCTATGGTATCGTTTTCGCTGATTGAAAGAGTAAATGAAATGTCTGTGTTGTTCTTCAGAGCAGCAACTGTCACGTAAGATGGATTTGCTCCGTCAAAGGCAGCTTCCGTTGATACAATGTATTTCTTAGACAAACAATGCGAAGGTATAGCCAGATAACCCGTGTCAAAAACGTTTCGATATTCTTGCACTTGCAGTGTTACGTTTACGTCAGTTATGATATGTACAGATTTATTTTCCTTTTGGAGACCGTTAAGAGTGATATGTGGGTCTAGTTCGATTAAATTATCTCCCTTTGTTATTGTTGTGTTAATGTATGCATTGTTTCCAGTAAGGAATATACTTAGGTGTCCATTTTGATTGGATGTAAATAGCAAAGTAATGTTGTCTGCGTCATTTCCGTTTTCGTGTTTTGAAAAGGCTAGAAGGAATTCCTTTCCTGTAGTACCTAAATGTAAAAAAAAAGCACTCTCGATCTTTAATAAAAAACAACACAACATTTTTGAATACACTTGCTGTGAAATTCTATTTACATCCAAGTTTCTTTATACAATTGAAGAGAGTAAATTTACGGCAAGCCCTTTTACTATTTGTTCGTGAAATATTCCTTTCAATAAGAGAGATATCTCTTTAGCATTGAGATATATATTCTTAGCTTATAGAGATATCTATTTGACTAATAGAGATATCTTTCTACCTTAGAAGGATATCTCTTTAAACAAAAGAGATATCTCTTTTTGAAAAATAGACATCTTTTACTTAGAGGGATATCTTTATAAGCCAGAGAGATACACTGTATCTCTTTAAACGAGACAGATATCTCTTAAAGTTAGAGAGATATCTCTTCGAACAAGGTTAAAAGAGATATCTTTCTTAGAGTGATATCTTTTTAGATTTTCAAAAAGAGATATCTTTCTTAGCTTAAGAGATATCTCTTTTAATGAAAGTGAAATCTCTTTACAAGTGATCTCTAAAAATAAAATAATTAATTCTCCCCTTTAAAAAAATAAGTGGAACAGGAAGTAAAGTCTCTAATAATTTCGCTGTTATGACAAAAAAGACTGAGCATGTCATACCAAGAATAATATATGTACTATGAAGACAAAAATGCTAAAAATCCCTTGTTTGTAACAACAAATAAGAATGGCAACTTCGTTGATAAACATATTAATTATTAAACGTTTAATATTCAGGAGACGAAGTAAGCATAAAATCTCAAATGCACTTGACAGAAATTTCTCAGCTTATGAAATGATCAACTATTACTTATTTGAAATCTAGACAACACTGAATAATTTATCATGCTTAGTAAGGCTATAAAGTAGAAAATCATGAATATGTCGAATTTTCTTTAAAAAACCCAATTTAAATAGAAATAATGCAATAAAGAGGTATCTATTTTTACTTGAGAGATATCTCTTTAGAAAACTTTTGAAAGAAATCTCTTTCACTTTCAGAGATATCATTTAAGATTAAATAAGAGAATCATCTCTTTTTTTTTTGAGAGATATCTCTTTAACTTTGAAAGATATCACCAAAAGTAAAAGAGATTTCTCTCTCGGTGAAAGAGATATTTCTTTAACGTTCAGATATATCTCTTTTCACGAAAGAGATTTCTCTCAAGGAGAAAGAGATATCTGTTTAAGTGAAAGAGACATCTCTCTTAGTAAAAGAGATATCTCATTAAGTAAAAGCGATATCTCTCTAAGTATAAGAGATATATCTAAGGTTAAAAGATATTTCTTTCTCATAGAGATATCTCTTAAAAATGAGAGATATCTTTTTAAGTTGGGAGATATTTCCATTTTTTAAGAGATATCTCTATTATTTGAGAGATATCACTATTATATTAAGATAAATTATATTTTCCGAATAAATAGCAAAAGGGCTTACCATATAAATTACTTTTTTAGTTATGTCTCTCAACAACAATTATGTTTCTCCACAAAATTCTTTTAATCGGTTCATTCTGTGAAAACTTAAAACAAGATTTAATTGAAGTTGTAAAAAAACCATTATAGCTAGCCTATTATTTAAGTACGAGTATACACATCGTTTTGTTTCATAACGCACTTTCAATTTAGATATAAATCCTCCTCCTACAACACTGATATTTTAAATACTTACTTTGGATATTGACAGGTTTTTGGCTTGGTGTGGTTAGGGAGGTAACAGAAATCTGTGTGGAAAATACAAGTGGGCTGGTCACAAGTTCTGTAGTTGCACTGCTTGATTCAGACGATGGCGATGGATTTTCGCCAGATGATTGTGTTGATCCTAAACATAACACATATTTCATTCTTTACAATTTATACATCGGGGAACATATGAAGGATACTTAGTATAATTTCAACCAGTTTTTTACATCACCTCTTTTGTCACATTCATAGTTACATAAGTCACCGGAGCAGCATTGATTGCAGTCTACTGAGCGCCTCTGTACGGATCTTCTGCCCACAACAACCACACCTGAAACAGGACGCTTATAAAAGTTTATTGTCGCCCTTTTACGTTTAAATTTCGAACAAACGGATTGCTTATCAAAACTAACACCAAAGGCTCGAGTGAAAATTTTACAGAAGTCAGTGACGTATGTTAAATATAAGCAAAAAGGCTGAAGCCCACACATCATTTTGTTTGGGATAAAAATCCAGTTGAAAATTGGGAAAAGGGAATTGATAATGAATCTTGCCTATCTAAAATAATATCTATATGCAAATGCCAAAAAAGCATACTTAGCAATCCGCACATTTATACCTATTCCATGTAACTGTTTTCAGTTGTGCTTTTTATAGTCGAAATTCAAGTGTTATATTAAGTCTTATCAGACAATTTCAAAACCATCGACAGCAACAGGATTAGTGCAGGAAAGAAAATTGATAACTGGAAATAGTTTTGGTTAGTAGGAACTTAAACGTATTGGTCGTATTACGATTATTCAGAAAGGGAGTTTCCATATTTTCTACGCAGAGTAAAAATAGTTAAAAGTTCTCAGTTTTGTGAAGTGGTCTTCCTGTCATGATATTGTCTACCCAGACTGCGCATCATATTAAATCTGTGACTTCACACTAGCCTACACATCAGCAGAAAAGAATACGCCACTGGATATCACACGTCAGACAACATAACGACAACGACAATAAGTGAACGCCATTCCATCAGAAAAAGAATCTTTGACTCAGGTTATCTAAATGTAACCAACTGAAACAAAAATGCTTCTCTTAAGTACTATGTCTAAAGTTCTTTTTAAAAAAATAATGAATAAATTTCATGTATATTGCATTCAACTAGAGGTACTGTGAGCAATCAGCTCACTAAATAATACCCCCCGCCTCCCATATGAATATAATGCAGTATTCATGTTTTGCTCTGGAAAATCCAAAATATATGTCAGATCAAAAAGTAAAATAGGAGGTGCACAATGGCAATCTGTAATAAAGATTCTGTGAAAGTTTCATTAAATTTCCTTCAGTGGTATGAGAGAAGTTGCGGATAAGAGATAGGTACCCCAAAGCGTAACAGACGGACGGACGGAAATACCGATTACTATATACCCCCACTTTTCAAGCGGGGGTATAATAATGCGTTGAGTAGTGGATTCATCACATGCTTCTCCACAGTACTCTACTTAAGGGGGGACCTATGTCCGAAAAGTCTTTGTGTGAAATTTTCAGAATTTTGAAATTTCATTCATGACCACTTGCTCTTAATTTTTAGGTATTTAACCTTTATATGCTTATTTTTACACAGGAGCACGTGCAAAAACAGTGTGAAATGCTAAAAATAGATTATTTTCAGATATTATTGTTCTACCCCAAATATGCGCTAAAAAGAATCAAAAATGTCAAATCACATTCAAAATAAACATGTATTTAAATTATTTGACTTGTATCTTTAAAATGAAGTTAAAATCATTGTAATTCATCTCGCATAAAAAATTATAATGGAGCACAATGTAAGTATTCCGACATGCATAAAATGTAATATCTTAGAAAGACTTTGTGAGAAAATGTTTTAATTCATATTATTTGAAAGAAATGAATTATCTCTTTATTTTGATAAAGCAAATAGTATACCTTTATGATAAAATAGAAATGTGAAGTTTTCTTTTTGTCACAATCAAAGTTGATTTTGTTACATGTTTATTTGTTTTTCTTTTATTAGTATTGCCCTGCGTTGAGCCTTATTTGTATTTAGTGTTTATCCTGCAAGGAGCCCCATTGTAACGCTCAGGTGATTTAAATATTTGGCCAGTAGCTATATAAGGTGATGTCAGGTTTGTCTTGGGTAGCGCACGTTTTCCTTGACCAGTGAAAGTAGTTTCACAGTTATGTCCATGGAGGGTTAGGTAGTTTTTCGTGGTAACTGAATCTCCAATCAGGGTAAGTGTAATTTACTTACATTTATTATATTAAAAAGTAATGCAGTATTATGTTAATTGAGCTTATTCTATTTTTATCCACGAGAAAGTGTTTGAATTGTATACGGGAATTTTACCACGTGCACATGCCGTGAGTTTAAGCGTAAAGTAATGATATTAGTTTATTACTCAGAGTGTAACGTTACATTGTATTATTATTTTGCTTTGCGAAGCGGTGTGATACATGTTAGTTAAAACTGTATGTTTAAACAAGTATATGTGTAAACATTTATGTTATGTTGTAAGGCAGCCCGTTCGGGGTCAAGCTTATTATGTCTACGCATATTTGTTGAAGGTCCCTATTGATACATGTACGTTAGTATGACTTGGTGCTGTCGGCGGAGGCAACCTAAGGGCGTGGTACGCTGGGCCGAGACCGTGAGAGAGGAAACGTGGTTTCCCGGATTTGGCAGCATTGCAGACGCTTAAGACGCGTGGGATAGGCGCGGGACGTCGAGGACGTGGTGGCATTTGGTGTAAGGGCGTGGTACCCGTAGGTCATGGACCGTTAAACACAGGAGGCGGGGACGGATAAAGGAACGTGGTCTCAGGATGGACACTGATAGACATTTTGAAATTCTTTAATTTTCATTTTGTATATTTGTACATATTTGTTTTTATATTATATATATAAAATTGTAAATAGAAATTAGTTTTGTTATCACTGATCAAGTTTAGGGTGTCGTGACAATGGTGTCAGAAGTGGGATGATGATGTTAGCTTTGATCAGTGATTGTTTTTTTTTTAAAAGAATGTTTTTTGTGTAAATTGGATTGAACGTTGGAAAAATATTATAGTATTTTCATGTATTGAAGTTATAATATTTTTTTTATTGTATTGTTGTAGAGAGACGTTCAGATAGAAGTTAGGGGACCCTGAGAGGAGAGGAGGTTACCATGAATTAGTTTGTATTATGAAGGTTTGACTTCGATTTAGTTCAGTTTTCCTGGAGTGATATTTTGCTTTGTCATTTTTGTGTCAGTTTATGTTGTTTGATAGTTGGTTTATTTACTGGCGATTTTTGAGATGGATTTGTTAAAAGAGCTGACTGCATATGGTCAAAGTTTGGAGTTGACGGGAGCGGATCTTCAGAGGTTCATCCGTGAACAACAGGCACATCTGCGAGAACTCAGAGTTGAGCAGAGAGAGAGACAAAAGGAGGACAGAGACTATGAGTTGAAGAGAGAAGCTTTGGAAGTAGAGAAGCTCCGTCTAGAAGAAAAGAAATCTCTAGATGCACTCGAAAGTAAGTACCAAGCTAATGTACAAGAACTTAAGTACCAGTTGAGTTTGAAAGAGACAGAATCTAAAGCTGTTAAGTCAGACATATCTGATGGTTCATTAGCAAAGGTTCCTAAAATGCCATACTTTGATGAGGTTAAAGATGACATAGACTCTTTTCTTAGACGATTTGAAAGATACGCTATAGCACAGAAGTGGAACGAAGGAATGTGGGCCGTGAACTTAAGCGCATTACTTAAAGGACGAGCTCTTGATGTCTATGCCCTACTTCCACAAGAAAAGGCTCTGGATTATGCAGCCCTTAAAACAGCTTTGCTGAGGAGGTTTGAGAAAACAGAGGACGGTTTTCGAGAATATTTCCGTAGGTGTAGACCAGAGGTAGGTGAAACCTTTACACAATTCGCAGTTCGTTTAGGAAGTTATCTAGATAGATGGATTGAGTTTGGAAAAGTTAACAAAACTTACAACGGACTATATGACTTAGTGTTACGAGATCAGTTCATATCAATCTGTAATAGAGACTTATCGTTGTTCCTAAAGGAGCGTATTCCAAAAAGTATTGAAGAGATGTGTATGTTAGCGGATCAGTTCAAAGAGGCACGTCATGTAAACATATTAACTTTAGTTTCTTCTAGCAAAAAGGAAACGACATTTGAAAACAGAAATCCAGTTGCAGCAAGAGATCAACGCAGCCAGAAGGAGCAAGTGCCGCCGAAGACTAATGGTCAGTCCTTTTCACAACAGAAGAAGACAGGGAAGGATATTCGATGCTACAAATGTTCCAGGCTAGGACATATAGCCTCGCAGTGTAAACAGTCATCAAGTAAGAATCAAAGCTTTGCGGTGAAAGCGGATGCTTCAAGTGAGTCAGGAAGCAGTTTGAAGGAACACAGAGATTCAGGCAAGTGCTCTGCTTTTACATCTATAACATCAACTTCAACATTTTCAATGGCAAATTCGTCAGACTTATTAACTACATCAGCTTGCAGTGTAGCTAATTTCTCAGATCAGATGCCTGTTTGTGTTGGTGAAATTAATGATCAGTCTGTTCAAGTACTTAGAGACACGGGATGCAATGGTGTAATAGTGCGTAGGAGTCTTGTCTATGATGATCAACTTACTGGAGACCATCAAGTGTGTGTTTTGGCGGACGGATCCAAAATTGAAACCCCTATCGCAAAGGTGAATGTTGACACTCCGTATTTCGTAGGAGAAGTGAATGCGTGGTGCCTAAATGCTCCATTATATCCTTTGATTATCGGAAACATTCCGCATGCTAGAGATCCTCACGATCCGAACAAGGACTGGAAGCCTAGTGTTGTGAATGCTGTAGTGACTAGACAACAGAAACGCAGGGAAGGTAAGAAGATAAAACCTCTTTCTGTTCCAGAAATAATAGGATCTGAAGTTTGTCCAGAGGATATGTTGAAAGCACAGGAAGAAGACGAGACGCTGAAGAATCTTAGAGCTTTGGTTGGAAAGGAAACCAACGGCAACAGAGTGAAGTACATTTTGAAGAAAGGTATGCTGTTTCGAGTTTTCCAGTCAGAGAAAGTCGAGAATGGTAAGCAGTTTACTCAACTAGTTGTTCCTAAGAAGTACAGAATGAAAGTTTTATCACTTGCACATGAGTCTTTAATGGCAGGTCATTTAGCTACATCAAGGACAATTGATAAAGTGCTAGCTGAGTTTTATTGGCCAGGAGTCCAGGCTGACGCAAGACGGTTTTGTCGATCATGCGACATATGTCAGAGGACTACTCCTAAAGGTAGGACAACTAAAGTTCCAATGAGTGTTATGCCGATCATAGATGAGCCATTCAGACGAGTAGCAGTTGATCTGGTGGGACCAATACAGCCAATGACAGATAACGGTAATCGTTATATTTTAACTTTAGTTGACTTTTCAACACGCTATCCAGAAGCGGTTGCACTCAAAGGTATAGAAACTGAAAGAGTAGCTGAGGCATTAGTAGATATATTTTGCAGAATCGGAGTTCCGAAAGAGATGCTGACAGACATGGGGACACAGTTTACTTCAGAGTTGATGGGTGAAGTAAGTCGTTTACTTTCGATGAAACAGTTATCCACGACACCCTATCACCCGATGTGTAACGGCTTGGTGGAGAGATTTAATGGTACCCTGAAGCAGATTCTTCGACGACTGTGTTCAGAGCGGCCGAAAGACTGGGAAAAGTACCTGTCAGCAGCACTTTTTGCGTATCGAGATGCCCCACAGGAGAGCTTGGGATTTTCGCCATTCGAATTGGTATACGGACACAGAGTCAGGGGTCCGATGAGAATCCTACGAGAGCTTTGGACAAAAGAAGAGACGGATTCTGAGGTGAGAAGTACTTATCAATATGTTGTTGATCTAAGAGAACGCCTAGAGTCTACTTGTCAGTTGGCCAGAGAGAATTTAGAGAAGTCATCCGAACGTTACCGAGCACACTACAACAAGAAGGCTAAAAACAGAGACATGTCAGTAGGTGAGAAGGTGCTTGTACTTTTACCAACAGATAGCAACAAATTGTTAATGCAATGGAAAGGTCCTTTTGAGATAGTGAAGAAATTGGGGAAAGTTGATTATAGAATAGACATGAACGGCAAAATTAAGACATTCCATGCAAATATGCTCAAGTTATATTTTGACAGGAAAGAATGTTGTGTTGATGCTGGTATCTTAGGTGTCGCTAGTGCAGCTATGGTGGATGTTGAAGAAGACGATTCAGTTGACGACAGTGATCTGATAGATTCAACACTACCCACTTCGAAGGAGAAACCCAGTGATGTCAAAGTAAGTGATGAACTGACAATAAGTGAACATGAACAAGTGAAATCGTTACTTGAAGAGTATAGTGATGTGTTATCAGATATTCCAGGATGTACGACATTGGATGAGCACTATATAAAGTTGACGAGTGACAAGCCTGTGCGATCCAAACCATACCCTTTACCTTTTACAACTCGTGATGAAGTGTGCGAGGAAGTAAGAAACATGCTAAAGTCGGGAGTGATTGAAAGTTCGAACAGTCCATATTGTTCACCCATTGTGATTGTGAAAAAGAAAGACGGTGCAAATAGATTTTGTATTGACTTCAGAGCAATCAATAAAATTACAGTGTTTGATGCCGAGACTATTCCAAACATAGACGATGTATTTGTACAGTTAGCAGGTTGTAAATATGTTTCCAAGTTTGATTTGTGCAAAGGGTATTGGCAACTTCCTTTGGCAGAGTCTGCAAGAGAAATAACGGCGTTCCAATCACCTCTTGGACTCTATCAATTTAAGGTTATGCCGTTCGGGCTAGTGAATGCTTCTGCTAGTTTCACCCGTTTAATGAGAAAGTTATTAGCAGGGATGCAATCAATTGACAATTTCATTGATGATGTGATTATTTATACTAGAACTTTTCAGGACCATTTGATGGTGATAAAGGAGTTCCTACAAAGATTGCGGGCAGCTAACTTAACAGCCAAGCCAAGCAAATGTTTCATTGGATTCAGCAGTATAGAATGTTTGGGATACATTGCAGGAAAAGAGGAACTCAGACCAATTCCAGATAAGGTCGAAGCAATCCAGAACTGTATAAGACCTACAACAAAGAAACAAGTAAGATCTTTTCTCGGTTTGGTCGGGTTTTATCGTAAGTTTATTCCCCATTTTTCAGCTGTTGCCGCACCATTATCCGACCTGACGAAAAAGGGACAGCCAAACAAAGTTGTGTGGGGAGAGACTCAGCAGAACGCTTTCATCACCCTGAAATCAGCACTAATGGTAACGCCAGTACTAAAGCTGCCGGACATCAACGAAGAATTCATCTTGCAAACAGACGCATCAGATGTTGGCATTGGAGCGGTTCTTCTCCAGTATGAGAATGGTATCAAGAAACCCGTTGCTTACGCCAGTAAGAAACTTACAGCGCAACAAGTTAAGTATTCTACGATCGAGAAAGAATGTTTTGCTATCATATGGGCAGTTCAGAAATTTCAGAGATATTTGTACGGAAAACAATTTATGTTGGAGACAGACCATCAGCCGCTGATTTATTTATCTCAATCTAAAGTGCTTAATGCAAGACTAATGAGATGGTCCTTACTTTTGCAGCCTTACAGGTTCCGTATTGTGGCGATTAAAGGATCAGAGAACGTGGGAGCCGATTGTCTAAGTAGGCTGTAGGATTTGAGTGAGACATTATGAACATTGTAGTTTTGTACATATGTTTTTTGTTGTTGTTGATTGTGAGTTTTGCACAAGTTCAGTGAACTTTCTTGAATTGGGGAGGTGATGTCACAATCAAAGTTGATTTTGTTACATGTTTATTTGTTTTTCTTTTATTAGTATTGCCCTGCGTTGAGCCTTATTTGTATTTAGTGTTTATCCTGCAAGGAGCCCCATTGTAACGCTCAGGTGATTTAAATATTTGGCCAGTAGCTATATAAGGTGATGTCAGGTTTGTCTTGGGTAGCGCACGTTTTCCTTGACCAGTGAAAGTAGTTTCACAGTTATGTCCATGGAGGGTTAGGTAGTTTTTCGTGGTAACTGAATCTCCAATCAGGGTAAGTGTAATTTACTTACATTTATTATATTAAAAAGTAATGCAGTATTATGTTAATTGAGCTTATTCTATTTTTATCCACGAGAAAGTGTTTGAATTGTATACGGGAATTTTACCACGTGCACATGCCGTGAGTTTAAGCGTAAAGTAATGATATTAGTTTATTACTCAGAGTGTAACGTTACATTGTATTATTATTTTGCTTTGCGAAGCGGTGTGATACATGTTAGTTAAAACTGTATGTTTAAACAAGTATATGTGTAAACATTTATGTTATGTTGTAAGGCAGCCCGTTCGGGGTCAAGCTTATTATGTCTACGCATATTTGTTGAAGGTCCCTATTGATACATGTACGTTAGTATGACTTGGTGCTGTCGGCGGAGGCAACCTAAGGGCGTGGTACGCTGGGCCGAGACCGTGAGAGAGGAAACGTGGTTTCCCGGATTTGGCAGCATTGCAGACGCTTAAGACGCGTGGGATAGGCGCGGGACGTCGAGGACGTGGTGGCATTTGGTGTAAGGGCGTGGTACCCGTAGGTCATGGACCGTTAAACACAGGAGGCGGGGACGGATAAAGGAACGTGGTCTCAGGATGGACACTGATAGACATTTTGAAATTCTTTAATTTTCATTTTGTATATTTGTACATATTTGTTTTTATATTATATATATAAAATTGTAAATAGAAATTAGTTTTGTTATCACTGATCAAGTTTAGGGTGTCGTGACACTTTTATTTTTGTACTCTTGTTTCATAAATATTGACCTTTCTGCACTAAGAAAAGGGAAAGTAAGCACTGGGAAACATCTGAATATAAAACTATTATGCGGAAAACAAGTATTTTGTTTTGATAAGAAACAATTTAAACTGATTAAATCTTTTCTTTTTGATTCCAATCATTCTGTTTCTCCCCGCCCCACCTCTTTCCCGTCAACAACCAACTCCTATATGAATTATCATAGGAATGACTTTATACAATTAAATCTAAATGTACTAATCAAGAAGCAAATATAGGTACAAGTACATTTTTCCCCTTAGTTTTATCGAGAAAAATCCAATTATTGGTAAATATAAAATTTAACATTCTTCCCTGATTTAAGCCACTTTCTTAGCTGAATTTTATCTAATCTTTTTGATCTTATATCAGCATATTATCGAAGTATTTTTTCATAATTGAAATTGCTATGAATTATCAACCAAAGGAAGATTTTTCATATATTAACAAACTCCATTAATCAAATAAAACTGCCATTAAAGATGTATAAGTTTTCTTTTTGTAAACTGTGTACGCTATTGATTATTAACGATGGTAAGCTTAGAAAGACTTTGTGTGAAAATGTTGTAATTCATATTTTTTGAAAGAAATGAATAATCTCTTTATTCTAATAAAGAAAAAGTATACCTTTATGATAAAATAGAAATGTGATGTTTTCTTTTATTTTTGTACTCTTGGTTCATAAATATTGACCTTTCTGCACTAAAACAAGGGAAAGTAAGCACTGGCAAACATCTGAATATAAAACTATTATGCAGAAAACAAGTATTTTGTTTTGATAAGTAAAAATTTACACTGATTAATTCTTTTCTTTTTGATTCCAATCATTCTGTTTCTCCCCGCCCCACCTCTTCCCCGTCAACAACCAACTCCTATAAGAATTATTCTAGGAATGACTTTATACAATTAAATCTAAATGTACTAATCAAGAAGCAAATATAGGTACAATTAAATTTTTTCCCCTTAGTTTTATCGAGAAAACACAAATAATGGTAAATATAAAATTAAACATATTTCCCTGATTTAAGCCACTTTCTTTGCTGAATTTTATCTAATCTTTTTGATCTTATATCAGCATATTATCGAGGTATTTTTTCACAATTGAAATTGCTATGAATTATCAACCAAAGGAAGAGATTTCATATACTGTATACTTGGAAATATTCGCCCCCGTTTTATTTTCACCCCTTTCGCCCTTACCTCGATTGGGCGAAATTATAAAGGGGCGAATTTAAAGAATACAGTAAAGAATACAGTCTAATTACTACTGATTTGTTAATAATTTTGGAACTCTGATTGGCTGCAGTATGAACGTTGATTGGTTAAATATAAAATGATTCGATTGGGTGATTCAAAACCTGTTTCAATCCAGTTTACTAATTCAGATTTATTACATTATTGTATTTTCAAATCATTACCTTCCTTTTTAACTGAAAGTTATTAATTTCACTTTACTTGTGTTTATTGTTTTTATATTTATTGATTGTATAGTGTGAATGAGCTCTTATATCTGACTTGTGCTTTCAATTTATGGAGGTGTTGACAAAAACAATAGTGTTCTTTTTCCTTAGCTGTTATTCAAGGCTTTTGCATACACTATTGATCATATCTCTTCAATAAAGTGTTAGGACTTTATGCTCAACTGTTCGCACTTACGGTTAATACAATTTTAATATTTTCCCCATAAATATTCTCACAACATTAATTATCATTAATTGGAGAAGATGGAGTAACAAGTTTTTATTTTAGAAAGTGATCAGAACATGAAATATAAAAATTTAGAGGTGACCTTAGCACAAAATGTACAGGACAGTTAGCTACCGTACAAACGAATAAAACTACCTGTAAGACTTAGGCTTACTCCAAATTTCAATGAATATATGAATTTAAATCTGAAAGGAATTTTGAAAGACAATAGTAAACAAAATATTCAAACACGTCACTTCATAAAAGTGCGTCCTTTTTGAAATACACATTTTCTTTTCGCTAGCTGCAATTTTTGACCTCTAAAATTCTAATAGCCTTACAATTAAAATATGAAATTCTTGTATTTTAACTAAAATAAACATGTTTGTGTCGTACCAATAGGTGGAGTAACCGGGTGTTTATGTGTTGGTCTAGTGTGGTGAGTATGTGATTGGACCCTTGTAGTATTTGCTGTGGTCACGTGATGAGATGACGTTGTTGGAACGGTTGAAATTGCTGGTCTGGTGATATTATGCCATGAGGACAATTCAAACATTGCAGAGGGTCTGGGAGCTATAGTCGAACACAGCTATGAAAAATAGAAATCACCAGTTCTCTTTAATGTACAATGTATAAATGAATTTTTATTTGAATTAAAATATTTCATATGATCTTTCAAGGAGAAAATACTGCATTTCAAAGTTTCACCCTTAAAGTATGAATCTAGGGAGTAACATTACTCGACAGTCACAAGCCCCTGACGAGCCAGGGAAAATGTATGGTAATGCACTATAGGACGCAGAGTATGATAACGTACTTTTGAACGAAGTGCATGGTTATCAGTAGGGGAAGCAGTGCATGATAATACACTAGGGGACGCAGTGCATGATGATACACTAAGGGACGCAGTGTTTGATTATACACTTGGGGACGCAGTGTTTGATGATAACTAGAGAACGCAGTGTATGATGATACACTAGGGGACGCAGTGCATGATGATACACTAGGGGACGCAGTGTTTGATGATACACTTGGGGACACAGTGCATGATGACACACTAGGGGACGCAGTGTTTGATTATACACTTGGGGACGCAGTGCTTAATGATACACTAGGGGACGATTGATGATTCTCTAGGTAACACAATATATAATGAGACACTAAGGGATGCAGTGTTTGAAGAAAAACCTGGGTAACACAATATATAATGAGACACTAGGGTTGCAGTGGGAGGGGGGGGGGGGGGGGGGGGGGGCAGTGTATGATGAGACGTTGAGGGTGCATTGTATGATGAGACATTTGGGAACGGAATGTTACAGTTAGAGGCTATGAAACGAAATAAATTATATGGAGATAATGTAGAGTATTGAAGCCAAAAGTCCTTTCAAACAATACGCATTGGGAGCAAACCAACACGCAGACCTCCAAAAACATCAGGATGGGATCAGGTGACATGGAGGAGCGAGCAGCTCAGCCGCCAGGTTACAGTCTGTTTGTCTCCTTGTTATGATCTGGGGAGGGGGGAACAAAAATCCAAATTTCAATTCAGTGTGTTAATAATGGCCCAACAATTAGTATAAAAATGTCAGTCAGCATCTGACCTAATCATAAGTTGTATTTCCAGAAAGGCTTATTGTATCGACCATAAAAAGACCATAAAACTTGTGAAACGATGCGCATGTTTTAAACGAATCTTAAGATATCCTTATTTCATCAGCTGAGATACAAAAACCCCATATGCAAGAGATTAGGATATATCTAAGGATATTTTGTTACATGTATAAGTAAAGGAAATAGACAACTGAAAAGTTAAAGTAATCAAGTTTTCCCCTAAGCTTTGTTGATAGTACAATAACCAAAATTAATATGAAAAAGATGTTTCAGACTCTGTGGTATCTTAATTCAAGCCTGCTGGGATATATATCTGTTTAATTTTTTTAAGTGATAATCATGGTCAAGATGAGACTAGAGCAAGTTTTTTTTTCTTTCTCATATAGAAATTTGGTTCTGTTTAATATGAATAAAAAAATAGTCTGCTTATAACGAGAATGTGAGAGAAATTGGTACCCGTGGAAATTTGAACAGATTGTTGAAAGACCGATCTCCAAAAGCTACAAAGATGTTGTCAATCAGAAAACAAAAAAGGGAGCACAAGATGGAAAGTAAGAGTGTCGAAACCTTGAAGAACATCAAAGAAACTGTTCATCATAGTTCAACATAGTGTAAATCCACGGGAACATCTGAAGGATAAGATGGCTTCAATGAGTCCAAAGATCAAAAAAGTGTTGTCAGATAAACAAAAAGCCTGTTTCACGAGGCTACGAGGACCTTGCACTAAACTTAATCATCAAGGGATGACTGAGCCAAAGGTGAACTTGCACTTAATCTTCTGGGTATTTTGCAAAACCATAAGTTTTTTTGTCAGAGTCATGGGAAATTTGTGACGAATTCTATCACAAATAAGTGACCTCTCAACTGAAACTCAGATCTAGCTTGATAGATTATAAAATTTTATTACAAAAATACATTGCCTGTATTTACACGACATATTAAAAGTAGCGCTAGTCACAGGACTCACAGTTCACCACTTCAATATTTTGATTGCTCTACTTTAAATTCTACATGCATACTAGTACGTGCATGTGGTAAAGATGTCAAGATTGTTAATCAGTAGTGTTAATTGTTGTACCTGTGAATGAATACATCCTGTGGAAAATATTCGATCCCCAAACTCATAAACCTCTGTTATATGGCAAACCTAGAGAAATAAAACTGGATTAGTAAATTCACTGGTGTTATTCGTCGTGAAATAATAAAGCTGCATTGAACGACTTGCATGCTACGGTCAACAGAAAATTATATTTTAAGAAACTGAATGTATGTTTCACTGTACTATACTGCTAGTATTTATACAGAATGAGAATTAACATTATCTTCAATATTTAAGAGAAAAAAAGAAAGTACTGGTTACCTCCGATTCTCTACAGTAGCTTATCGTCTGGCAGTCTGAAGCGTTACGTATCTGAGTACACCCTAAACACACGGGACCTCGGTTAACCGGAAACCCTATAAGATAGGATATTCACATTATAATCAATAAACTTAATTTCTTGTTTTTTTTAAAAAATAATAAAAGGATGTTTGAAAATTTTTGTTAAGACTTTATGTGGAATGAAAATTAACAAAAACAAAACAAACCAAAAAAAAAACAAACAAACAAACAAAAACCCAACAACAAACAAACCAAAATAAAAACAGAACTGAATTGTTACACATATTAATATTGTATCAGAACTGTTATTTTCATTCAGTTTCAGAGTGTACATTTTTTTAGATATAATTTTAAAATGAATTTTGAAAATATTAAAAAAAAGTTGACATACCTGGTTCGCCACAACCTTTCGAGTTGCACAGATTCGAATTGCAACATTCAGTGCAAGTTATCGTCTGCATTAATCCGTTTGTATAGACCGTTATAGAACCGGTGGAATTCTGTCTCATGCATACCTGAAAAAAAAATCCTTTTATTTTTAATTCTCAAAATTTATTTATTTTTGACATGTTCTGATCACAGTTAATTCAGCAAATAATGTACATGTAAGTGACTTAAATATATTATATTACTAGTATAACAACTTGTTCTGCAAATTCATACAAGTTTAACAAAATATACTATCAAAATTAACTGATCCAGACTATATTTATTTCCTTTCAAATTAGGAAAAATACACATTAATTCTGTTTGAAATGGAGATTTGAAAAGAACGTTATTTGTGTTAAAAAAGAGCGTCTTGCACTTTTGACCAAAATTGGCTTCCTGGAAAATTTCGAAACCATATTGCACTTTTCAAGAACACCAGCAGTCATATTTCAAAGCATAACTTGAAGTCAGGTTTTGACTTACTTAAAGTGTTAGAGATGTTTCAGGAAGAAAAAAACAGTGTGAGACAAATTGTCATACTGGAATAATAACACTATACCCTAATATAATATTGCTTTCATAATCACTTGAAAAAAACCCACAACAGTTTGTGTTGTTGCGACATTTAAGTTCAAAAGACACGGCATGAAAACCCGTAATCTTGACCCTTAAAAACAATTCAGTATAATCTGAATGCGTTTGCTTTATAAATAATGGGAGGATAAATCCATTTTTCGAACGATTATTTTATATTGGATCCTACAAATTCTTAAGAAATCAAAATAGTTTTCTTGAGTATCAAGAGTTATGCATCACATATAAGGGTGTATATAAGTAGTCTCACATCATTCAGCATACATCCCGAGTTGTATCGAATTCCATCTGATGAAACAACTTTTTCCACGAAGCAAACCTAAAATCAGATCACAGCAAGTTTTAAACTTTGACTGGGTGCAGTAATAAAGCAATTTTGAACAGATTTTCACTGCAGAAATACTTATACCAAAATGATAAGATTAATTTCGCATCTGAAACAAATATTGTGTATATACATAACTTTCATCATTTGATCAATTCAAATCATTTATCAAAGAATATCTTTTCTATTCTTTTGTGCTATGGTAATTCTGCCATACAAAAAACACCCCAAGTGTTTAGGTCATGAAGCCATATGATGTAGAAAATTACTATATCTTTAGAGCCCTTGAGCGGAAAGTATTTCATTGGCTGTTATCCATGGCCTAAGTATATTGTCAATTTTGACTAGGAGAAAATGAAGTTTACCAGTTGTGGATTTTTTTTTTAATCGATAAGTTCGCGTTATCTTCACCTTTTCATTTTTGGCAAAATCCAGATATTTCATAACCCAAAATATTTTTCTGTTTTTATGAGACCATAGTTCTACTTGCCTCGTTTTCAGCACAGTAGGTAAAACCGTGGCAATGACGTGGTTGAATGACGTTGACACACTGTAGACACATCGAGGCTAATCCTGGAAAGAAACAACAAGTACGACCAATATTATAGAGGAAATTCTTCTCCATTGTATGAAAATGCAAAGTAAAATCTAGTGCAACAATTGCGTTGATAATATTGCATTTCGAGGGTAGCTCTGACTGAAGCTATTTTCACTGCCTCCCCTAAAATGGGAATGAGAGCTTGGTCAAGTCTTTCATGCATAGTTCCATCATACACATGTGTAGAAAACCAAATGATATAAAGATACATTCACTCAATATTGTGAGTTTATTTTTATGAAAGAATAATTTTTCATAGATTACCTTTCTTTTTCTTTTTTAGATTACCTTTTTTAATAAAAAAAATTATTTGTATGAAATTAAGAGTGAATTTTTATCCAGTTACTTTTCCTTATACACTTCTTGTGTGACCCATACATGGACATTTAGACATTTATCATATTTTTGGTTATATAATGCCAAGAATAAGTAAAAATTGTATATATCTATGACACAGATATTAATCACAGCTTATTTATACCTGCATAAGACACATTTTGTTATCTCTTTAAAGTATGGAACTGCATGTATGTTATTGTCATATTCTTGACAGCCACATAAAACATAATCATGAAATATATTCATTACATTTGTCTGTGGAAAATCATTAGTTTAAAACTTATATTTGATTTCAAGGCAAATACACTGTATAGTATCATATCTATTTTTCTGTCGAATATTCGAATCACTTTTTATCACAACAAAGTGACAGCAAAGTATTTTATCTTAAGAAAATAATTCAATTACCTTCTTTTAACTTCGTTACATTAGAAATTTGATAATTTTAATTGTTCCTCGGTTGTTAATCATCTTATCGACACAAGCACACACACGCAAAAACCGCAAACGCTAAACAAATTAAAATTGATTTTGAAGTTCTTTAGATTACAACCATGAAAACGCTAAATTTTATTCTGACAATATTCTTACCTTGTGACAATTCTGCACTCAGGAAAAGTAATAATGATACAAGATCTGAAATATTAAAAGATATTCATCACTTTATATCATCAACTTCTCTCATTTATGTAGCAATATTCCCGTATAATCTGCATATGGGGTCTCCTAGTTGATTCGATACACAAGAAAATTATCTACGTTTGATTAATTTTAAAAAACGATAAACTATGGCTTTTTAACCAACAAGTTGAAGGAAAAATGTATATCAACAGTCTCGTTTGAAGTTATCATTTTGAAAGTTTTTTGCTCAATACAATGACCTTATCAATTTGATACAATCTCTCATTATGTTAAATCCCGCACTGACGGCTTCATACTAATTGTAAGGCCAATTTCATACATGTGCAATGAAATTTCTAGGGATTTTTCCTTTTACCCATCATTACATGGGGCGGGTGTGACCGGTCTGCCCGGTCAACAGAAAATGCTTCCTCCTCTATGGCACTTGTCCCTTCTCATATATTTTTCGAGGTCCGTATTTCCTCCGCTCCGAATCTGTATTTGTTTTTATGGACAAAGAACTTGAATACTATATTCGTTATCTCCATGTTACCATATGAAGAAAGCATGTGGAACTTAAAGAACTTCTTATGTACCAAAGAAGCAAATCATCACGTAATATGCATCTTTATAATTTAAATGTTTCATACAGTGTACATTAACACATTAATAATCAGAAATAAGTAGTAATCACTAGTAGTATTTGTTTCTTATTGTATTATTGCAATCACTAATAACTTACTGTTCATTGTGTGGCGTTTTATAGATAAGAAGAGAAACTGATATGCATTGAAATTCTATAAGCCGATCAAAGGATTTGGAACGGAGATAATGAACAGTATTCGAGCTCAAAAGTCCATTCAAACAATACAAATGAGGAGTAGAGCAAACACGGACCTCTAAAACATCAGAGAGGGATCAGGTGTCATAAGGGAGGAGCATCCTCTGCCAACCAGTCACACCCACCGTGTGCTTCTTGACATAACCGGGAAAATCAGTCGACAATTCAGTGTGAAAATAATTGCCTAACAACTAGTCTTAAAATTGACTAAATCAGCAATTGACTAAATGGTAGATTGTAATTGCTGATAAGTTCATTGTATCGACCATAGCACCTACAAATAATTTCTTCAAAAGAGTTGGTATTCTTGTTTCACTTTTTTAAAACCTTTTATAAACATTGTTAAAATGTAATTCATGTGAAAAACACGATGAAACTCATTATATCATTTGAACAATAAAATACATGCTGAATAAAACGGTTGCAGCTACACTGCAGAAAAAATCCTAACCAGCGTAAACGTTAACCTTAACTACATCATCTTAATCAGTTCTTTTGCAATCTGCAAAGAAAAAAAGGTAGACAATCCAGAAAAAAAAGTTTTAACTCATTCCAAGAAATCATATTTATTTTGTAAAACAAGAAAAAAAACCCGGAAATGTCAAAGCTTCATCAACCGCTAGGGGATCCAGTAAAATAGTGAGGTGTTGGAGTTATTTTACCTGAAAAAAAAAAGATTAAAGGTTAAACTTGTGCTCCACCAAAGGTTGAATTGATTTTATGGGCTATATTTTATTTTAGCTGAACATAAATCCTTACTGTAGGGCACGCAGACCTCATTACATAAATCTCCTCGACAACAGTGTTCACAAGATGTGAACCTCCTACGCCTATTGTTTTCTCTCTTGCCAACTATAGGAACGGGATCTGCATCGGTTGTAGTAGATAAAATGGGTTTTAGTGTAGGTGGCCATGGATGCCGTATTGTTGTCACTGGTCTAGTTGTCATTGTTATTTGTGTTGTCCTTGTTGTTGGTAAGTGGGTTGTTGCTCTAGTTGTCCTTGTTGTTGGTAACCGTGTTGTTCTAATTGTCCTTGTTGTTGGTAACCGAGTTGTTGCTCTAGTTGTCCTTGAAGTCGGTAAATGTGTTGTTGCTTTTCTTGTTGTTGAGTATGTGTGATGATGCATGTTCGATAGATCCACCACGGCGTGGTTATTGGATACTATGCTTATACATTGCTGATTATAATCAACAACAACAATTTACAATCAATTTTTTATAACGAAAATTTTAAGCTTAAACTATATGAGAATTTCTACCTGAAATGGCATGCATCCCGAGGAATAAACTTTATCACCAAATTCTGATTCCTCCTTGATGAAACACAGCTGAAATTGAAATAGAATACAAATGCAAAACTAGAGTTTTAAAAATTATATCAACATAATTTTAAAGAGCGTTTTATCAAGCATGTTCCGACTTTGCATTTTTTTTTAATAAATCTTCAGTCAAGATCAATCGAATTTCCGGTAATATATATTCCCCTATTGTTTTCATAATGAACATGGAGAATCTGTATGAGCGGCGACATGGGTTCGAATTCAAGTTGGGAACATAGAACATAGAAGCATGTCCCTTGAAAGAGACCGAATGAACTGAAATCCAATGTTTCAGTATATGCTGGAACGAAAAGATCCCTCACTCACTGCTCTCTGACAATAAGAGCTTAGTACAAATCTACCTTTGGTTAAATATACTCAAATGAATCTCTTGCAAACGAATAATATTATGTTAAATACATTCACCTCAGAATCTCTACAGTGGGCTATTTGTCGACATTCTTGACTGTCAAAGTGCTGAGTACAAGCTAAACAGACAGGTCCTCTACTACTCAGAGGAGGGTAACCTAAAACAAATTTTCATTACTTTATTCATTGTGGGTGGTCTGAAATAATAATATCATTCACATGTTTAGGCCATTTTTGGAACTAATTCTGTTTCATAGAACATAGAACATTTTGTTTCTAATTTAGAGCCCATAACAAACGTAGGAGGTTGTTACAATAATAAGGAAAAGACAAGCCAATGAATAGCAAAACAATTATACAATTAGTAATTGACATAAATCATTTCAACAATAATCCTGTCTAAAAGGAATACATCAAATATGCATGTATGTGTAAAAGACTTATACTTCTATAACATGTTATCATTTATATATCTGAATACAAAAATTTGTCTGCTAATAATGGGGCGCAATTGGTACCAATGGGAATGCCATTAAATTGTTAGAAGACCTGGTCTCCTAATACCACATAGATATTGTCAATTAGAATCTTGAGCATCTTTTCAATGTCAACTTGAGAGTTCTTGTATGCACAATCAGAATGTTTTTATCAAAGTAATTTTATAATTGACCTATTACAAGGTACGTAAATTTACAAGTTCTCGTTTGATTGAAAAAGCAGCTATCAATTATGTCAGAAAATGTAATGACTAAACAATTTGGAAAAAGGATATCGGTTAAAAGCTGACTTTAAGATAGGGTTTACTTTCAAACATGGTCATTGTATCGACCAAAGAATTTGGAAGCTTTAAACGATATTGTTGATATACTTTCAACATCAACTTATTTGTCAATAATTTGCTTCCTTTTAGAAATTGTTCGTAGATAGAAAATGCTCTCGTCAAATGAATCGATTTGGAGACATACATTTCTAGTGCAATTTTTTTTTAACCTTTATACATAAATTTTCACAGCAGCAAAAACATATTTTTAAAAAATCAAGCAATGATGTAGAGCGTATAAGAATTGAAACTCACACGAGTATTTTAAGGAAGATCGGTGAAATAAATGCTAAATTAATTTAATATAAAACTCGTTCGACACATTTTAGCTGCACAAAAAAATTACTACACGCAAGTGATTAGAAATGCTTTATTTGAATGACTATATGTTACCTGGTTCAGTGCATCCTTTAGCGTTACATAGGTCGGTATCACAGCATTCTGTACACGTAGGTGGGCGAAGATTACCGTCATCACTCCCATGTATGTGAAGCGTTTGATTCTGTTCTATACAAACCTAAGAGAATTATACACAAGGATACATATAAGTATATTACATAAGTATATGAATGGTATCTAAAAAAATTTTAATCAAATATTCAGATGAAGTTTAACTCACTTGTCTTTGAAGGCAGCCCGTGTTATATCTTACACCATAAAGTGATTCAACTCTTTCTACGAAGCAAACCTTTAAAAACAAGATGTGTTTGTATCTATTTTCAGACTAATGTCTCCTCTACTGGAAGAGAACATGCCAATACCTTCGAAAAAATTAAATAATTTCATCAAAGAATGCTTTGTGCATGATAAAAACTTACTCAGTCGTCAAAAATATGAAAATGGACAGATATTAGTTGAAAGATTTCGTCAAAAGAAGCTCACAAGAGGAGAACTTGTATGCGACACGGTACCTCGGTTTGTACGGCCTCATCTGAAGGGTTTCTATGTCTTACAGTGGATTTTCGAACCCGCGACGTAAGGATCAGCTCCTTACTTCGCAACTCTAGATCAGACGCTTTAGCCACTGCGACACGCGGGCGACGAGGAGCACTTAATTGATTAAAAAGAAGATAATAAAAATTTTAGAGACTTTATTTTCATACGCACCTCATCCTCTGCACAGTAAGTTATACTGTGACAATGGCGGGGCTGGATAGAACCTCTACAGGATAAACACATTAGTGACAGAACTGTGGAAGAAATACAAAAGTACTGGAACCAGTTCAAGTTCACAATAGAAATGATACTTAGTGGGTTTTTAGTCTAAAATTCAATTCCAAAATTTCACATTTCTGATTTAAAGCAGGATTTTTTTAATATACAAAATCACGGTGTACCAAGTTTGATTGAGAATATGTTGATTAACACAAGAATAAGCAGCATATCTACAAAAGAAGAAAAGAATTGCAAAACGGTGAAGCAATTAACAAACCTGAAAACCACAGTATTGTAATTTATGATTAAGATATAATATTTATCCTTCATATTTTAGTTGTATGTAGTACATAAAGAGATATGGCTTACCGTTCTTCTTTTTGGAGAAAAATACGTTCATAGCTGTGACACATTTCTTTCATGAATCACAAAACATAGTCTTTGCTTTTTAATTTTTCTTGGATAATAGAAACTGCAGGAAGTAGGTCAATAAAAGGCACAATAATTGTTATGGAAAAGGAATGGCAGCAGGTTAAAAAGTCAGACAGACTTTTAATTATACTTACTCGATCGTCCATAAAAGTAGGTCAAAACAGGTGAGTACCTTTTGATAGCGACTGTATTTTGACTTAAAGATCGCCTTAATGTCTAAGTACAAAGATGTTTATGTTATAATGATTATAAAAGTTGATATAAATTCGCCCAGTCCCCTATCAGTGATTGTGTCATATTTTGAAGGGATGTTAAACGCAGCCATTGTTTAATTCGCCCCAACGGAGTAAAATTTGAACCAAGCTCAATTTTCTCGGCAAAAAATAGCATACAGACTTCTTGTATATTTTGAATGGGAAATATTCAAGAAAAAAAAGAAAGAAAGAAATGAATAACAAACATTGCTTATATGTTTCAAAAGGAATGACCTTGTATATTTAAATTGTGTTGTTTTTTTTTTTGTAACTTTATAATTACAGTTTGGAAACATGACCATTTTTTTAACGTAAGATGAAATCTTATTTATTGCTCTTACCCAAAACTGTACCGAGAATAAAGAAGACCAAGAATAAAATGTTAATTGATGTCGTACTTGCAATGCCTACAACATGTGTTTGATTGTATTTCATGATTCATTTCAATAAACTGACCGTTTTTGTTCTGACCTAGAAAGTTTGATCGAGCCATGTATTTGGCTGATTGTCTGTCCACAATATATTTTTTAAATTCTATGCCTCCTTTATTTTGTTCTGGTTTATGAAATTTGGCCCTTTAGACTATAGGTATTGCAATGATGGTTATCAATTTAAAATATTTGTGAAACCTTTTCAAAATTGTCTTCTATAGGTTTGTATTTTTGATTACGATATGATGTTATTTACAATGATTATCAATTATGTAATGTGTTTTGGGTATTTCATAAACAAGTATGATATACTTTATTATTAATATAGTTAATATCAAAATACCATGTTTTATATAATTACCATTTGCAGATTTGTTTTTATTCATATATTAATGTAGAACTTATCAAAACACTTCTAAATGAAAGCAAGAAATAGCTTTATTACCATGGCCTTGAATTCGACAAATAATTATAAGAATACTTTATTTCTACGTAAATCTACTTGTTCATTGATATAGGTGCGATTTTAAAAAATCACGTGCAGGGCGGGACAAATGGAGACAGAAGCGGGGCTTGTAGCACGTGAATTTGCGGAATCAAAAGCATGTGATTATAGGGAATAACTATTAGATTTGATGGTTTTATGACGATGATCAATCGATTGGCTTCCGCGATAATTCCATGCATAAAACGATTTCGAGTTTATGCAAATTTTTACGTAATCCACTCGATTAATCACATCGAATCATGAAACTAACATATTAGACAGTTTACTTTAAATAAACTATCGAAGATAGGAGTAAAATATATGATTGATAACTGATGTCATGGAATCCTTATTCCTCTACTAACTACCTGTACTTAGGCATCTGACCCATTTTCAACGGTTCGTGTTTATGCACAATCACAATTTGTTTTATTTAACTAAATTGATGTGATTGTTCGCTTTCCGGATTTAACACATTTAATAATCTATATTTTTTTGCAGTGCCTCTTTTCAGGAAAGTATAAACTTAGAAACAGAAATTAGGGGAAACATTCAAATTAACACATTTCCTAGTGGATGATCTTCAAAATTTTAAATACTAATTTAATACCGATAAAAGCCTTTGTTTTCTGTGATGTCTACATTTGAACTGTTTAATTCATGATCCATACGTGAAATACGTTTCATAATTTTATATATTGTTGATTGTATAAAAAATACTGATTACTAATGTGTCAATTTTAGCCCCACTGGATATCCATATCCTTGACTATGCTTAATACCATACGCCATCAATCCAAATGGATGTCTTTGTACATTTTCTATGTCATGGGAATGAAGTTGGTTTAAAGGAATATTTATCACAACGTAGGATTGCCCATTTAAGACAATTGTTTCCATAGTAGCGTTAATTTGATTAAACGGTTTGTCGTCAAGGACAAGTCCCCCTTCTTGGCCCTTCTGTATTAAAATGGAAATGAAATGTTTGTATTCACCATCATCAGAAACACTGAAGTGATAATCGCTTTTGAATTGCTGGATAGCTGGAGTAACTAACATTGCACCACTAGCGTTCTCCTTTACCGGTTTCATATCTTCAGTCATTTGAATTACTAGAATAGGCTTATTGCTGGAAATACTAATTGATTTGTTAGTTTCAAATTCCCTGAAAGATCCTGCTGTCGGTAGGTTTACAGTTTTACCGTTTACGATCACTTGCGTTCTATCCTCTGAAGCAATAATCTTATAAGTAAAGGTTTGTCTGTTTTGCAGCTTTGAAATTATGAAATCTGTACCTAAAGCATCTGTAGGTGGAATCATTTGTATAATCTTCTGAGTCTCGCAGTCTTGAGTACATACTGTTGATGGAATAACCGTTGACTCAGCTCCAGAAAAAACAGCCACTGGTTTGGAACTATCAATTACTGTTCCTGTCAAATCGGTTCCATTGACTTCTAGTTGAAACGTTTCATACTGATTTAAAGTTATATTGAAGCTTTCCCCATTTGCATATCTGTAGTTCCTCCATGGACTAATATAAACATATTTGTTTTTGTCCGCGAGCCTGAGGTTAAATCTTACTTTTGTGTCATTATGTAGCGCTACAACAGTAATAAAGGAGGGACTGTCCTTCGTTCCTTTGGCTGATGCTGCCACGTAACGGTTAGACAAGTCAGGGACAGGAATCACAGAGAAGGCAGTGACACTTCCATTTTTATACTCCATGACATGGACAGATATGTTAACGTTAGATTTGACGTAAATTCCTTTCTGTTCATTCCAGGGCACTGAGGTTGCAGTGGATGGATCTAACGATATAATGTTTCTACCCTTTGTTAGAGTGGTATTCATGAAGGATTTGGTATTTTCCAAGTAAACACTGATCATTCCATTATTAGGGGAGGTAATCACTAAGGAAACATTATCTGCATTTTGTAGATTTTTGTGCTTTGACAAGGCAAGTAGAAACTCTGAACCAGATAGGCCTAAATTGAATAAAGACATGTGAAGACGATATGAAATTCTGCTAAAGATCCATGTAGTGATTGGAAGTTAACATTTTACAAGAAAGTTAATAAGAACAAAGAAAATAGCTTCATTTGTTTGTGCATCAATGAATGTCGCCCTTTTTTTACATTACTTGGCGAGGAAAAGTTAGGAAGACTGCAGGGAAGGCATTTTTAAGTTAAAAAGTTTTTTTTATTGTAAAGTCGTTTAAAGGCGTATACTGCACCTGTAAATGTAACTGGAAATGCTGTTGGTTTTGTTGTTGTAGTGCTGGAGGTAGTTGTAGTAGGATGTGTGGTAGGATTAGATGTGGTACGAATAGTGAATGGTGTGGTAGGATTCGACGGGGTACGAGCAGGCGTATGTGTGGTAGGATTAGATGTGGTACGAGTAGGAGAGGGTGTAGTAGGATTCGGCTTGGTATGAGCAGGCGTATGCCTGGTAGGATTAGGTGTGGTACGAGTAGGAGATGGTGTGGTAGGATTCGACGTGGTATGAGCAATCGTATGTCTGGTAGGATTAGATGTGGTACGAGTAGCAGATGGTGTGGTAGGATTGGACGTGGTACGAGCAGGCATATGAGTGGTAGGATAAGATTTGGTACGAGTAGGAGATAGTGTGGTAGGATTCGACGTGGTAGGAGTGGATCTTGTAAGAGTTGGTGTAAGTGTTGCAGATGTTTGGCGATCAGTACTTGATGCAGGAGTCGATGGTGGAGAAAAGGTAAAGTAGGCTGGTGTAGGTGTTAAAGGACCTGTTCAAAATGAGGTCAAGAAAGATAGGTGTTTTTTTTTTCAAATGTAGAAGGTATTTCGAACATACAAGATTTTTATAATATTGTATGTTCAAAATTCGTATTCTACAGAGGATAGAGAGGGAATTTCCTCTTTGCATTATGTTTTTGATTTTTCGACACGATTCCAAAGTAAAATTAGGTACACGTTATCATGGTTTTAATTAAATAGTGAATATAGAAGCTGGTAATTAAAATAAAATAAAATACATGTACATATTAAAGTAAAATACTTGTAGTATACTAAAAAAGAATGAATGTTTTTAGCTTCTGTTATACTTCCTTTAAAATACCCTTCATAGTTAATGCTTTTTAAAAGAATTAATGGAGGTACTGTACTATTAGGGCTGCACACATCATTGCAAAGATCTCCCCTGCAACACACATGACAGGAAATATAGCGCTTCCGTCTACCATTCAAAATGGCTGCCCTATATGATGGAGAGGCCGGCGCATTTTTGGAATCTGTAAGTTATATAATTGCAGATAGAAATTGAAAATTCGCACGCACTAAATTCAGCAATTTTCAAACTTTGTTTACCTGTAGCCTTATAAAATCTCAAAAATCGTGATAAGTTGATAGGATGCAAACCAAAGTTTGTAATCGTAATTAAAATTATTATTTTTTCTTTTATCTTTAACATTTCTAAGAGTAGATTATGTGACCTTACCAATCTTTCCCTTTACAAGAAATTTACTTTGATCAGACAAAATTGATATTTCAGTAATGTCAGGAAAATTTGAGGTTGTTGGTATGGAAGAGTATTTTGAAGAACCATCGACCATGTGGATAAATTGGTCGGTTATCCCGGTTGGTACTTGGGTTGAGTATGGTGAGTTGGATGTTACTTCGTCAACCATATGTATATTGCTATCTGTAATTCCAGTTGGTACTTGGGTTGAGTGTGTGGAGTTGGATGTTACTTCGTCAATAATATGTATATTGCTGTCTGTAATTCCAGTTGGTACCTGGGTTGAGAGTGGTATATTGCTGTCAGTAATTCCAGTTTGTATTTGGATTGAGTGTGGGGAGTTGGATGTTACTTCGTCAATCATATGTATATTGTCATCTGTTATTCCAGTCGGAACGACTGTGGAGTATGGCGACAGAGTGACAGTTGATCCATCAACCATATGAATATTGTCATCTGTGATTCCAGTTGGTTGATCAGTTTCAAATGAGGCTGCTGTTGTGCCAAAAGTTGTTCTTGTGTGAAGTGATAAAGTAGGTTTTCCTGTCGTTGAAGGTCTTGAAAAGTGATGAGAATTAGACAAATCTCCAATTGCTTGGTTATTCTGAACTACACTCAGACATTGCTGCAAGAAAGCAGCGGATTTTCAAACAAATAATATAACAATCAATTATTTATCCATGCTTTTTGATTTTTTAAAAGAAATTAAATTTAATACCTGAAAAGGCATGCATCCTGTTGAATAAATTTGGTCGCCAAATTCCTCTTCTTCTTTAATGTAACATAGCTGAAAATTTATTCGGTATCAGTTATCTAATATTGCAAAAATACGTCATTAATTTATCAAACAATATACAATACAATAAAATATAATGTGCCTCAATACTTATGTTTTGATATATTATATGCGATGCAAATTAAAATATCTTTGGAGTACTTTATCAAATTTGTTTAAAAATATCTTAATATGAATACATTAATAGATTAAGTCTTTATGCATTGAATCTTGGGGCACGAGTTCGTAATTTATGTTGTTTATTACGGGTACCTCAGAGTCTCTACAGTGGGCAATCTGTCGGCACTCCCTTGCATCATCATGTTGGGAACAGGCGAAACAAATTGGACCTCTTACCACTGGATACCCTTTTTAATCGAATCATTTATTGAGTTAAAAATTAAGTATTTTTCTCTTTTATGAGAAAGGGTAAATTTTTAGAGACATAGGATCATGTACATCATGTACATAATATTGTACAAACCGTGATCTTTTGGTGTTGGCATTTAATGTATACATGGGTTTATGGGTGGATATAGAGGATGTTTACAGTACATGCTTAGAAATTCTAGTGTTTGCCTTTGAAGGTATAATAGTGATGAGCGTTCATTGGTAGTTGTTTGGTGAACATGCCTAAATACTTACATGTAAGTGTTCGACATAAGGAAGAATATGTTGGGTTTGTTGATGGGTATTATGGAGGTTAGCGTACATACCTATATATACTTTAGTGTTCGCCTTATTAAAGAATATGTAGAAGTAGGATATGTGGGTATTATGGATATTAGACTATATACCTGAATACTTTAATGTTCGCCTTATGAACTAAAAACCCTCTGTTCTAATATAAATTTTCAAATTTGTTTTAAAACCTTGATCTATTGCATCAGCTTCAGATGGAGAACAATATGAGATATGAAGCGCTGCTTATTTTTGTCAGATTTGATTTTTATATCGAATCATGATATGAAAAGATCTTAACGCAGAGGATGGCAAAAGTAATAATTTATTTTCACAACATAAAATTAAAAATATGAGTTTTATAAAATATAATGAGAAAACGAACTATTCTCAAGCTCAAAAGCCCATTACACATTACAAAATAGGTGTGAAGTAAACACTGAATACCAAACCATCACAGGTGGGATCAGGTGCCATGGAGAAGTGAGCATCCCCTGTCGACCGGTCACACACGCCGTGTGCTTCTTGTCTTTATCATAGTTTAAATAGTGTACATACCTGAATACTTATAAATTTGTGTTCGCCTCTAGGAAGACTATGGTGGGTTTGTGGGTGGATATTAAATGATGTTTAGTGAACATACCTGAATACTTTAATTTTTGCATGTAGGAGGAATATGTTGGGTTTTTGTTGAGTATTTGGCAGATTTAGTGTACATACCTGGTTCCCCACATCCCTCTGCATTACACAGATCGGACTGACAACACTCAGTACACGTGTACGGAAGGGGGTTTCCTTCTCCATTATTTTTTATGATATTTGTTTTGTTTTGCTCTCTGCAAACCTGTTTGTAAATTTGATAAAAAAAATAAATACAATGTCAAAAATATCATTCTAGATATGCAACAGCTTTTTAAAAAAAAATATTTTTCAGAATCTTATTTTTTTAAAAAAGGTTATCAATTTGTTAATTCAAGATGCAAAATTAATAATTTTAATGCAACGATTCTTGCAGTTCAAATAGATTTTGTACAATTTGGGCAAGGACAAAAATTGAACCTTATTGACACAATGTGAAATAATTTTAAATGTCAAAACAAAACAAAAAAACTCTCAGGAAAGTACTTGCTCTGTTCTGGAGACAACCCATGTTGTATCTGACGCCAAACATAGACTCCACTCTTTCAACAAAACACACCTTTTAAGAAGAGAATTCCAAAAAGCAGCATTGTTGCGAGTTAAAACAAAACAGCCAATAAGATCATTTTATAATGATAACTTTTTTAAGACGACGTCTTGCTAACAGAAAATGTCAAATAGATGTATTCCATTGCTACTACTATTTTGTGTTCACTTTCGAATTTTATCAAATCTTGATTATCGTTTCTTATGAGAACAAGTCAAGAAATTATGTTGTTTTCAAATACACTGTATCTGATACTTTGAAAATATGAAATCTGGTCTGAAACAAAATTTTTTAAAAAATCGGAAATTGAATTATTTTGCAATTCCCGTTATTTATCTAAGTATTTATTTGTTAGTTCTATACTCATAAAACTGTGTAATTTTTCTCTTTAAAAAAGGTGAAAGTAAGTCTTTAACCTTATTCTTTACTAACCTCGTCCTCGGCGCAGTAGGTTACTGTGTGACAGTGTCGAGGTTGTACTGCGTTGTTACACTGCAGACACATCAAGGAAATTCCTAAAATCAAGCTCTTATATTAGTCATCCAATTCTCAAGTCAATATAGCTACATTGGTATCTTGCTTTACCGATATTAGTCTTACATTGACTATAAATGTCAAAAGTATTAAAAGATTTCATACCTTTGTCAAACTGAAGTAGGAGAACGAGCAGGGTACATGTTATAAATTCTGTAATCATTAATTAGATTGTGATGCTGACATATGTTACAATTACAGAAACTAATTTAACTGTTCTGGAAGTAATTTCTGTTTTTTCATCAAATAAAGTTATATAACTGTAGTCAAACAAACAGCTCGAAGGATTAATAGTTTATCGATTGAACAACTTTCAATTATTATTAAAATAGTGATAAAGGAAACTCTGTTGACAGACTCAGGAGTATGGCAACAGTTACATCAATTACAGTTTCTAATACATAATTCTTTTTTGTCCCCATTCAAGTGATTAATAGTGTAGTCATGCAGTCCAGAGGTTAAAAAGAGGCCAAATATACAAAAGTTTACAAGGTAAGATTTTTTTGCTGTATTAATAATAACAGAGACCCATGGAACATATCGCTCACACGAGCAGTTTGGCTAAGAAAAGCAGAAATCAGGGGCCTTTTTCTTTTTTTTTAACAAAAGAACTTACGACTAAGAACATGAACTTTGATTGATTGTAAAATGTCGCAAAATCAATTATTCTGTTTCAAATTGTCTTTGTAAACTAAACTCAATACATTACTTTAAAAAGATTAAAATCATTGTCAATATAATGTTAATTAGAAATAATATGCAGAATTAAAAATTTGTCTTAGTCGTAATAAGGATATGGAGATAACGAATAGTATTCAATCTCAAAGTCCATAAAACAATACAAAAAAGGGGAAGAGCAAACACGGACCTCCGAAACATCAGAGGTGGGGGTGGGATCAGGTGCCATGGAGGAGTGAGCATCCCATGCTGACCGGTCACACCCACCGTGTGCTCCTTGTCATGATCAGGAAATAACGGAAAAATCCGTCGTCAATTTAGTGTATAAATAATGGACTAACAATTAGTATGAAAAACGTCAGTCAGCATTTGACTCAATGATAAATTGTATTTGCTGACAAGGTCATTGTATCGAATATAGAACTTACGCAATGATGACTTTAAACGAGACTGCTGGTATTCTTGTTTCATCAACTTGCTTGTCAATAATTTAGCTCGTTTTAGAAATTTTTATGCGTAGAGCATGCTCTTACGTATTGAATCAACTGAGCTATATATACTCCGTATGCAGGTGATGAAGGTTATATTGCTGCATAAGTAAGGGAAATTGAAAAGTTAAAATCATCACGTTTATCAAATAGCTTGGTTGTTAGATTATCATTAACGTCTTTTTTCAAATAAAATATCCAAGTATGAAACAGATGTGTCAGACTCTGTGGTATCTTTTATCTCAAGCTCACCAGGATATATCGTTTCGACGTAGGAATGAAAATTACCATTGTTAACTGACAATACGTTGTCGATATATCTAAATGTCGAGTTGAAGGCCACAGCAAGTGTTTTCTTCTTTTCACGCATAAGATTTTGCACAAATTCTTCATATGAATATAAAATAGGTCTGCTAATAATGGAGCGAAATGTTACCCATAGGAATTCCAATAGACTGTTGGAATACTTGGTCTCCAAAAACCACATAGACATTGTCAATCAGAAACTCAAGCATCTCTTTGATGTCAACTTCAGAGTACTATATTGAATTCATATTACCCTATAGATGCTTCCACATAATAAAACCAATCATTGATTTGCTGCTCTTGAGAACAAAGATTTTGAACGATTTTCCCAATGAATTTGTTTGTAGAACTATTTTTACCCATTGTAGCCACTTCCTTCCCCCTTGGATTATTATTTGGACAATTTTCAATCTACACTGCCTAAAAAATGCCCTCATATAAATATCACAAATCATAATGTCCTGTTCTTGAAAACAAATTACTTTAAGTCGTATTTAAAGGTTTTTCTTACATATGAATATATACCTTGTTAAAATTCCCTAATTCAAGGAGTCATGATATGCAAATTTGATTCTACGTTACCTCAGGATGGCTCCAAATAAATATGATTAATGACGGCCTCGCTCATCTTGAAGATAAGTTTAAAAATATGTTTCCTATGTATTCCTAAGTAAAACATTGATCGTCCATTATGACTAACTCGGGGTCATGATTTCAACAAACTTGAATTTACAATACCAGGGGATAATTCCTTTAAAAGGGGCTGTTGCCACCACTATTGAAATAACGACCACTATTGAAATAATTATATCAATAGTGGTTGAGAGTGCATTTCAATAGCAAACATAGTAAGTAACCACTATTGAAATACGTCCACTATTGAAATAATTATTTCAATAGTGGGTGAGAGTGCATTTCAATAACAAACATAGGTTGCAACCATTATTGAAATACGACTACTATTGAAATAATTATTTCAATAGTGGGTGAGATTCATTTCAATATAACAAACATAGGTTGCAATCACTATTGAAATAATGTTCACTTTTAAAAAAAAATTTCAATATGGATTAAATTATTGATTTCAATAGTGCATAAGACAATGAATCCAATATATATTGAAATAATTATGTCAAAAGTTGCTTACGCGGTAAAACTTTTCTTTCAATACTGGTAGTATTTCAATAGTGGTTGAAACCTATGGTTACCATATTGAAATGCACTCTCACCCACTATTAAATAATTCAGTAGTGCTCGTATTTAAAAAGAGGTTGAAACCTATGGTTATTATATTGAGATGCACTCTTACCCACAATTGAAATAATTATTTCAATAGTGGTCGTATTTCAATAGTGGTTATTACCCATGTTTGTTATTGAAAGGCACTCTCAACCACTATTGATATAATTATTTCAATAATGGTCTTATTTCAATAGTGGTTACTAACTTTGTTTGTTATTGAAATGCACTCTCAACTACTATTGATATCATTATTTCAATAGTGGTCGTTATTTCAATAGTGGTTGCAACAAGGGGCTCATATTAATATGATAAATATATTCATATGACCAATCAAGTCTATTGTTCTTGAGAAGAAGAGTTTTACATACTAGTTTAAACTTCCTGTGAATTCCTATGCGTAAAACTTTGATCAACCATTTTGGCCTCACCCTACCCCTGGATTCCTGATCTGAACAAATTTGAATATTCCCCACTTAAGAAATATGTATTTTTGTCAATACCTATATACTTTAGTACATGCTATTGTACAGACAGATGCACATACGGACGCCGGGCAAAATGTGAAAAGCTTACATGAGCCTGGTTCAGGTGTGCTAAACCATGATCGTGCTTAAATATACAGCTACCCTCTGGATTTGGCCTTAAGATTTCTAGGTAAATGCATGCATTGGAATAAGTACGTGAATATTTAGCGTTCGTCGCATCTTTGCTGTGGAAACTGATATAGTTATATACACGTACTTCAAAGGTTCTATTTTCAAGGGCCTACAAATAACAGGTAAGATGCAATAATTTATGATGATGCATTAATATTATGTTTGGAATTTTGTTGCAATTTCACTATTTCACCTGACAATTGTATAACGAGAGAGAGAGAGAGAGAGAGAGAGTTAAACGTTAATAATACTTTACATTGCACCCCTTTCTCTTAGATGCAATATGAGCTTGGACGAAACTTTTGTTCTAAATTTGTAATTAACTAATAATAAATTTCAAAGATAAAAACATGAAGGTTTATTAACTTCTTCTGTTTATATTTAATTCAACAAAATTATTTAATAGAGGATCAGATTGAAGCAAAATTACTCTTCTATCGCCCTGTACAAAAATTGTTTGGTTTTAAAAAAAAAATTATACTTTGCATGCCAAAGCAGAGAGTTTTTAATCTTGCTGATAATAAGGATTTGAGTTTTAAAAAAAAACCCACAGAAAATCAAAATACGCCCCCAAAGTACAGTTCAGAAAATATTGCTTAAACACCATTTCTATCATACAAAGGATATTAAGAGCAAGGTACATGTAAATCTAGATCTACAGACTGTAGTATTTTTATGTGTTTATCAACAAAATGCAAATTTTGCAAAGATAAAGTAATATTTTGAATAAATGAATAATAGGGAATAGATGTAACATATTAGGAACTAATAGGTTGGAAAGTTTGCTGTTTACTCATTACATTGTTACCTACGTTTTACGTAATCAGAAAGAAATGAAGCAGTATCTACCTTTCATGATTGTTTTCGTCAGTAGTGACCGTAATATTTACTTCTTTCAATAGATATAACAGGGCTTGTTAAAGTCTTATCGTGTCCCGTCCAGATATTGACTCTTGTCTGCACATATAACCGCGGTATAAGTGTCACGAATTCAAATTCTGTTGCTTACATGGAGATCAAAAGTTTTTATTATTTACTTGCAATCTTAAATGCTGTTATAATTTAGTTGCAATCTTTTGTGTTTGAAAGAAATGGTTACTGGGATAAATAGTTTCTTTACCCAAATTTAGGTAAAATACATTTGTCAACAATTCTATCTCTTAGGTTTTAAATTTTCAAGAAATACATATGCTTTCATGTAGATTTCATAATTAAAAAACGTCCTTAAATATTAGACATCTACTAAAGGTAAGCTTTAAATCTTGATTTAGATAGATAATATGTAGAGAAGTATATTTTGAAGATATTAAGTACATATAATCAATGTTCAATTCCTTCCATAAGTAGATTAATTAATATGTTGCACTACAAATGCCATTTGACTTGAAAAACTTCATGATGGGAAGAATATCAAACATTTCGCATTGCCGAATAGTTTCCATATTCATTTTAGCCTGTTTGGGAGATGATATCCCAGTTTGGATATTAATTTACAGTGCAAAAAAAGAAAATTTGTATTTTGGCTATCAATATCCTTAATCAGCATCAAGATACTTATAAAGGAAACACTTTTGGTTGACAAGTTTTTCTGTATGCCCATTGGTTGGAGGTTTGATCCCTCGGAAGTTCCTTAATTTCCTTGGGATCAATCTAACAAACTGTAGGGTTACAGTAAATCTTGCTTGCCAAAATTATTTTTTTAAAGTATTCTAATGAGAATTTATGATATTTTTGCCAAAATAAAAAAAAACTTTCATTGTTTTGCACTGTAAATATCCCATTTGGACGAGTGGTCCTAGCCCTTTTAAAAATAGCAATGTCAGAGTGTACTCTTTAGCAACCGTTTACATTAACATAAACGGTACCATGTTAAAAATCCCCGTTCCTCACAAGGTGTTGACGGTAGAAATTCACGATACAAGGACACCTGCAGCGGCCTCAGGTCATAGTCGTTCTCGGTCTCCGGAACTTGCCCCCTAGCTAGTAGTAGGAAAAGTGTTAGACCGCTCGACAATAAGGCTCTTTATAAACTTGCCTTTGCTGGCGAAGGAAGTCTTGTAGCACCATCCTACAGTACACAGAGATTTAGAATAAAAGTTGGATACGGCTATGTGAACTTTAAATTTATCATTACAGATACAAATTGTAGTGATATTTCAATTTGAAGTACAAAGTATAATTTTTTTTTTACAACGGATTCCTTTACTTTCATCTGCAAATAACTGTAATTCTTTCTCATATCCATTCTTATGGACATCGACAAAGGAAGTCTACTGCCATCGATGAACACGAATTTTCGCTTTCAACTGCAAATAACTGTAATTCTTTCTCACATCCATTCCTTTGGACATCGACAAAGGAATTCTACAGCCATCGATGAACACGAATTTTCTTAACTTGCCTTGGAGGTAGAGCGGTCTAACGAGATGTTCCTGCACTACTAGAAGACAGGTTCCACAGGTCGAGATTTCAACTACGGATTGCATGAGGCGGTAGAGAAACATATACTTTATGGTTAAATTAGACGATTAGAGGTATGTGGACAATGCTAACGTGATAAAATTTTTTGGTTGGTCAAGTTTTTTCCCTACTATGACAATTGCAGCATTATTGTTGTTCTTTTTAAAGGTTAAAACTTTAAACAATTGATCTATTGGTTGATTTTTTGTTGTTTCACTTCCTTTGCGAGAATTTTTCACTCATATGAGACGTCACTATATGCCGGTGAAGACTTCTAAATTTAGAAATTTACTAAACACTCAGAAATATTGGAAAAGGTGGGGTTTTTTCGTCGTATTTACGCCTACCATAAATGAGACTTTGATTTTAAAGGTTTCGCCCGAAAGAAGGATAACTTTCATTTATAGAGCACCATTATTGTTTACATCTCTCTTACTTAAAACATAAAATTTTATCTTCCTTTTACGGTCATATAAGGTTAAAAAAAACAGATTTTACCTTGATCGGGGAGTGAGTGTTTCAGTCTTAAAACAAGACTCAAGAAGGCAGCATCCCACTAGAGTATAGTATCACTCCAGATCAATTTCTTTACGGGGCAAGAAACATAAAAGTGAGTCCCTCCCGGTCCCGTGTGTTGATTTTGAATTCCTCTCTGTTGATACAGTGACTCTGTAGGAGAAGCATGACTCTAGGTTGGCATGTCCCCGCCCCCTTTGGGAACCTTGCTTACCCTATAGCATGCCTTCTAAGGGAAATTTTACTCTTGATATTCAAAACTGCTACATCACTGATTTCTAAGTCCATGTACTTGATCAAATAATCTCTCTGTCCCAGACCTATTTGAAACTTCGTGACTTCTTGTTTTACTTTTCTAAGACTATTTTAAAATGCATTCTTTGCGAAAATTTATGAGGGAAAACTGCTCAGTCATCGACAATTAGATGTAGCAAATAACATAACGACTGTCCATGACAGCTGTAGATTCTGAACGAGTACGGTCAGTGAATATGACCCGCCTCTCCCTCCAGTATTTTGGATTTAAAAAAAAAATTGTATGATATATTTACTAGAAAATCCAGCATAAAGATTTGTGGAGGGGATAGTCCTCTCTATAAATTTTAATCATCTGTGTATTACAATATACACAGACTTTTTGTGTCTCTGTTTGTAAGTTTGTAAGGATGCCTTGGATTGTCGTTCGTTGCATAGAGCTTTTTAGGGGTTCTGTTTAAAGATGTGTTTGCTTTATTTTATTTTTAAAGGTCCTTATTTAAGATTATAAGGATAAATTTTCAATTATCTTTAGAAGAAATATATGCAAATTAATAATATATTTTTTTTATTAATGCAAATGAAAAAAAAAAAAACAAAGAAATGATCAGAATAATTTGAGGAATTCTCTTCGAAATTCCCTCCAAACTATATTTATTTCAGTGCTAACTTAAAAATAGAATATGTAATATACAGAAAATTAACCTCAGACATTAAGTCAGCAGGTGTTATTTTATCTTTTAAGAATATCCTTTACATTGTGCACTCCGTTTCAATAGATTAATTAGTAAAATACTAGTATATCATGCGGTAATCTATCAATTTTTAAAACCCTGCTTTCATGATTGTCACGTGAAATTGCAGGGCCTACGTGATGAAATTCATTCATTAAAATTATGAATTGACTTTGTTCCTTTTAAACAGTTCTAAAATACAATTAATGATCATTCTGTAAAAATTTGATCAAAACTTCTACCGGAGATGCATATAATTATTGTAAATGTTATTTACATTGCAAAAATGTAATCTGAATTATCCCCTTCTAACATGTGGACAATTGTGAATAAAGAGGTGTGAGAGTGCAATTTCATACTTTATCTGTATACCACTTAATTAAACGAGTAAGACACAACGCAAAACATACTCTGACGTTGTGATGAGTCATTGAGCAAATCAATGAAATTTGAACATCCTTGTGTATTGCATAATGCAAGCACAAGTATTACGTAATAATTTATTTTTTTATTTAAAAAAATCCAAAGAAAGCAAGAATTCTTTATCCCTGAATAGGTTGGGTATGTATGGAGAGCAATTATTTTATGTGGATCTACGTGACTTTTTGATTATATATTTGTTATTTATTTTTTAACATTTTGAAAGATCTTTCATATGATATGGTGTACTTTAAATAACGCTGCAGGTATGTTTATTTGTAAATATGTTAGTTGTTCGACTTAAATGAATATGTATCTTTTTGTATGAACTTATATTTTCCTATATTTTTTTTTTATTTCCGTATTTAGGAGATGAGAGATTTATGTATTGTAAAGCACAGGGAAGTATGCTGACGTAAATTCGTCCGGATTTTGTGGAAAGAAGTGGATATTATTTTTTCACTTCATAAAAGGGCGTTTAGTTTATTTTTATGTCCTTGGAAATTTGTTGAATCATCCACGATCACCATTTGAGGACAACTCTCCCTTTAGGGGTGAGTATCATTTTAATTGTATTATTTCTATTTTCAAATTATTTATGTGTTCTAAGACCGTATTAGTCTGTCTGTCCCACGTGTTTTTCCCGAGCTGTGAGCTGATTTTGGTTTGTGGGTCTGTCTTAATGAGTTTTGTATGATGAACTCTTAGTTTCATTCTGCTTTGATAATTTTTGATAGATGAATTAAGATCAAACCCGACAGGAGGCTTTTCAAATTAATGCTATCTTGAAAAAAATAAATCTTCCATTACTCCGGATAGTAAACCATCAAAGTATTGGACATGATTATGATAATCAATGAGCCATTTTGCCAAACCCGTGAGATTTATTGCTCCGGGGACTCAGACTACGGGGTGGAGATGAGTTTATATCGAATATACAAAACCATCCTCCTTGCTCATCAGTCGAGAATGCCTAAAAGAAAGGCACTTGAACTTAGTTGGGTGATCCGACTTTGAACCTCGTTCCCGGCACCATGTTAAACCCAGGACGTAAAACAGACATGTTTGTAGGGACTGTTCCTTCCTCATAGCGTAAGAAGTGTAAATTTGAAACCTTAATTCGTAGAAGGATATGGAGATAACGAACATTCGTGTGTCACTTTAGTGGTTGGTACAATACAAAAGCTCTCACACTCAATGACCCTGTTAAGCAGTGAGTTTAATATGTAAAACTCTAAACTTGAAGTTTTTCTCTCGTACATGTATTTGATGACAGAGTAAAGAATATATACGGTTTTGAATATCTACATTTTTGAATGTCTTCTCCCAGTCCACTCATGAACATTGAATATATAGGCAAACTGTTTCAATGATTTAAAAACAAACTATCCCATCCACCAATTTTGAGAAAAATTCTTACCCTACAACTCTAAATTCTCGAATGAAATAATGAAGAAATCTAATTTAACACATCACAACAAATCATTTGAATAACTTTTCAAACGCGATTATAAATTATGCTAGAAAACCATTTTTGATATTTTTTTATTAAGTGCATAAATATTTGATAAAACCAACAATGATTTGTACAAAATATAAGTAATTATTAACTCAATCTTTGACCATGTATTTCAAACCTAGCTATGTTGTAGCCAGAAAAATAATTTCTGTAATGATGATTTTTTTGGAGGATTTTTTTTCCTAGTTTAATATAGAAATGGGCTATGTACTTATCAATGACAAACTAACAAAGTTAAACTGAATATACTATATATTCCATTTATTTTATAACAAATACAGCAAAAAGTTACAGTTATGAAACTGATCTTTGATGGATCTGGCTATTTCTTAACAATCCTACCAGTATTTTTGCCTTTGGATCAAGATTAAATAAACAGTGAATAGTTTTTTTTTAATTCACTTTTTGTTGGAAACTGGAAGCTGATGTTAACCACATTAGCAATCATAATAAGTCAATATTGAAAAGCATATATTTCATTAAGAAATTTAAGCGCTAAATTTCTTGCTTTATTATTGATTGTAACAAAACCTAGGAGATACCGGTATTAAGGATCTCGAAATAAACAATGCAGGTGTGAATTCCACGAATCATAAATAATTAAAACAGAAATCGATGTTTTTTTGCCAATTGTAAGCTGATATGGTTCATTAAAAGTCTTCACTCAGGAGTATATAAAAAATAAACCCTATTGCCATTGCTATTATGTTGTCTTTTCTCTAGAAATCTTCAATAGCTTTCTTTCTTGTGTCAAAATTAGCAAAGAAATTTGCTTATAAGCATTTAAGGCAGGGTATCTCTTTATCATATAATATGCAGTAATAAGTGGGTGTTTTGGAGAGCACATTTTAAGTTCAGACACTTCTATAGAACACTTCTGATTCCTGCGAAATACTTGCTGAGTAGGAATTGTCATACCACCAATAGTAGCTTCTAAAAGGAATGATGTATATTAAGATTTGCATCAAATGGACAACATTTTTCAAAAACTCGAAAGGTAATCAGTCTGGTCAGGACAAGCAAGTATTTAGTGTATGTAATGAAATATATGGAGACAACGAACATTCTTTTCAAGCTGTTAAATACATTAAACAGTAATAAGTTGTTAATAAGTAATAAGCTGTTAAATACATTAAACAATGCAAATTGGAGCAGAGCAAACACAGACTTCCAAAGCATCACAGTTGGGACAAGGTGCCTTGGAAGAGTGAGCATCCCCTGCCGACAGATCACTTGTGCTACTTGTCAAGATCGGGAAATAACGGGAAAATCCGTAGACGATTCAGTGTTCATATATGTAAATAATGACCTACTTATAAGAAGAACAATGTCAGTCAGATTTAACTCAATTATAAATTGTATTTACTGACAATGACATTGTATTGACCGTATAACTAACAAAATACATATAATGCCTTTAAACGAGATTGTTCATATTCTTGTTTCATCAACTTGTTTGTCAATAACTTACCTCGTTTTGGAAATTGTTCATACGTTGAGCATGTTCTTGCGTAGTGAATCAATTGAGAGTTATAAACAACCCGAACAAAATTAACTCACGGAAATCAAAGAGGCAAATTAATCGTACATGTAGTATATTACTTGTATAATGGTAATGAGCAAACAAAACCTCTACAAAATTGTTTCATTCATCTCCCCCAGAGTCCAAGAGTCAGATCCTAGGATTGTACAAAATTGATCATATATTGACTCCATACTCTTCACCCTGAAGTCTCTAGGAGTTATACTGTCATCAAAGAAATCTCTGTTATTGGTATCGTGTGTGTTTTCTCTGAAAATCTTAAATATTCTCTTCATTGTACATTCGCTAATGTATTTCCTCATAAGTATTTTAGAAAATCTCGTTATCATACAATTTATATTGCTTAATAAAATGGGCGTTTTTGTGTATACATTTATAGCTCTTGCTGATACTAGGGAAGTAGTGGCTATATTATAGTAGCCTTTGGGAGGAAGTGATATAAATTAATCTTAGCTTTGTTTTTTTTGCATACGACGGACAAAGACATATTGGTATAAGAAGAAAAAGGAAATTATTCTTCAAATTAATTCCTGGTAAAAAAAAAAAAAGAGAAGCATTTACTGATTCCCTAACAAATGTGATAAAAAGGGGGTGCCTTAATTAGGTTTACCACTGTAATGTTAGTTAAGCTGCTTTAAAACTGGAGAGTGTTCGAACTGTGATTCAAATTTCTGATACAATGTATCTAATCTGAGGTCTGCTTCCTCTTTGTACATGTATAATTTTCCGCAATGCTCTTTCGAGGAAAATGCAGGTTTTCTCATTCCCATATACAATAATGAAAATCCAGAAAAAGTCCCTTTTAATTAGTTTTTACATACGCTCGGTATAGCTGCAGATCTGTAGCTCTCCGAAAAAAATATATTGATAGACCGGAGAGCTACAGTGCCACCCATTGAAAAAACTGTATATTTATTGCGCACAAAAAAGTGCGCTCGGTTCTCGATTTATTTCTCCATGTTTTAAAAACTGTAATCTCAAAATATTACCAACCATGTGTTTCTTACATATTCTTTCGCTGTTTCCACAACCAAACATTCCTCATAATGTGTTGTTAATAGTCCTCCTGACCCTGATATTGTAATCATCGAACATTTCGCTTATTTATACTGCCATTTTGGTTTCAAAGATAATTCGGTCCAATATGCTTCGTTCGGATGTCAACTACGAGAGTACTTGATAGAAGATAAAGGAATTTTTTGAAATCTTTCCTTATTTGCAATTGAAGTAAGAGTTTGGAAGAATTAATTAAGAACCGAGCGCACTTTTTTGTGCGCAATAAATATACAGTTCTTTCAATGGGTGGCACTGTAGCTCTCCGGTCTATCAATATATTTTTTTCGGAGAGCTACAGATCTGCAGCTACGCTCGGTAATGAAAATAAAACAATTACAATTTAAACATTTTTTAAAATTCAATGGGGAAATGCTAAGATATGAGAATCTAATGATCTTGGTTACAATATTTAAAAACCATTGTATTTGGGATCAAAATTAGCTCTATATCTTCTCTTTTTACTCCCATCATAACTTTTATAATCTTTATAAGTATCCTCTCTTTTTTTTTCTCAAAAATACTTTAAAGATTACTTTGTTAATTTTTATAGTCATCTACAAATTTAAAATAACCGATAATTCTTTTACCCTCTCTAATCTTTTACTTTCTATTTACTCTCTCTTTATCCATTTTCTTTTACCCCCTTTTCATTCTCTAATTTAAAACTCTCAAACTCTTTAACTTTATCTTCTTTGTTTTAATTTCTGCTACCAATTTTTCCCATTCTCTTACACAGTATACCATAGTTCTATGTTTTCTGATATTTGTTGTGTACCCTAAGTCCTTGCTAAACCCTCTTTTAAAATTTCTTAACGTTTAAAACACCAGTTCAATTTTATCAAGACTGTCATTTTACATTTTTAAGAAGAATCATATTTCATAAAGATACGGATTGCAAGAAAACAAACTAACAGCTTTACAACGTGTTACCGGGTCTCTTTTCGTGTAACCTTGAAAAGACATGTTCATGCTCCTATAATGTGCATTAGAGCAGTGATTTTATTTACCTGGTTATCAATTAACCTAAAAATATCTGAGAGATGAGAAATCTTTCTTTACATTTTGGAAATAACAATATTTTAAACTAAATATATAAAGGTTAAGGAATCTAGGGCTCAAAAAAAGTGTTTATGAAAAAAGGAATTGCGTAAGAGTGTCGGTTATCGTCTGTCTGAATTCTTTCTTTTCTTTCGATGTTTACCCATTTCTTAAAGACCTCACTAATTCTTGAACCTTCCAAAATATTTACTCAAGTTAAATAATAAATATAAATAATATTTTAAAAATACCCTGTTCATATTCACTGTTTGTCTAGTACGTGTGCCTCGATATTCTAATTTGCCTACAGAGTAGTAAAGTCGAAGAAATGCATTTTAAACTGTAAAGTTTATGTTTTTTTTTAAATTTTTTCCGTCTTTCCGAATTGGCTCATGCAAGTAAGAATGGGTGGTGGATGCTTGTAAAGCTATCGTAATATTCTATCTTTTTTGACCGCCTT
>PRKT01000370.1:364510-393613 GCA_003671525.1 Saccostrea glomerata | reverse complement strand
TTTTTTTTTTCTAAAAAAAGAAGTAATTACATAAGCAGGAAGAATTCAGCACCTCTGCTTATTACTACCATGCTTTCTCAGCATTGATTTATTGGAAGACGATGTTATAATGATTCAACAATTTTTCAAGAAAATATACACTGATCAAACAACTTTTCTCAAAGCTGTTTCCATCATTTACCCTCAGGGAGATACTGGTTAAGTTAAAAAAAAGATAAAGCACATAAATCAACCATATAAACCTTGTGTGTAGGTGACTTTGAGAAGGTCAAATGATGCCAAAATCGATTACATGTCTCTTCTCAGAATCCGAAGCACGTGCTTTTGCGTTACAAGAGGAGGCTTATTAAAGACAGTGTTTCAATATTCGCTTTAAATTTCTAATATTCTACCTGTTTGGATAGGAAAAATGTAGGATAGATGGTTGGAAATAGTATTCATTAGGCGTATATAATGCCATAGGATTTTCTCTTCCATCGATTGATACAGTAGTGCCATCATTTTCTTTTGACCGCATTGAACTCTTTCTGTTTCAGACAAAACTGATGTAATGGTGGGATGAAGGGCTGAAAATGGAACAACTGATTTATGAAATAAATTTGTGATTAAGTTGAACAAATATTAACCTTTACTTTCGAGGTGGACAAGGCGTGTGTTTTTGAAGAACGATCATGTCTCGAGGAAAAAGTGAAATTATAAGATGGCTAAGGATCCTTCTTATGTGGAGGACAGTTTTCATAGCATTTTTACTGCCACTGTTTTTGTTGCCAATAGCAATGTCAGAAAGTAAGGTAAGTGTACTTTATTTCAGCATTAGAAGTTTCTTCCTTTTTTATTGATCATTATTTTTTAAGAATAAACTTTACTGATAACAAGGTAAGTTAAGGGATGAAAATCATAACATTGCTGTGGTTTCAAATGTCATTAAGCCTGTCTCGGATAGATTTAAAGTCGTATTGTCATATTTTAAAAATGTAATAGATGGGTTTATTAACAAATCTTAATCCTTTTACATCAACATTTTGTTGTTTTGCACCTGGAAGTTAATCTGAATAAACATATACATGTTTTGGCACTATTGTCGGACACAGCTTTGTAAATCAATTGTTCCTAAGCAAAACATATCTCCAAAATCTTATAATTAAAAAGATATTAGTTAAAATTTCTCTTATCTTTCATTTGTATTGGGTGTTATGGGTAATTAAAAAAATCAAAATAAAGTTCTTGACAGCGTTAAGTCATTTAAATTTATATATATATTTTCTAAACGATACTAGCTCATCAACCTAATTTAATAAAATGTAAAGCATGATTGTTATAAAGCAAATCTATGTCAGTAATGAAGTGCCGACTGTGGTTTTCCCTTATACGTTGTAAGATAGGATGTAGGAAGTTTAGCTCTTTGTGGGTTGTTTTGTGTGCACTTTCCTACATGGTTTCTTTATTAACAATAAAATATTTGCGGTAAATTGGAAGCTTCCGCACCTCTAAATAAAGAAAACATCGCTTTATTTACGTAGATAAAGCTATGTGACAAAGACTTTACTATTACGAGTTTTGTTTTATGTTTAATTAACTAAAGATACTAGATCTAGAAGAAGTAAATTGTAAATTTGTACATTTGAAGATACTGATACAAATACATGATATAGGAACTTGTTTGATATGATTAAGACTAGTCTGTCTTCATTGAAGTTCATTTATTCCAATAGCATAAGCTAGCATATGAAAATGTTCACGCACATTCCCCTTTCAAACCCTTTGAATATGTGAGGATCAGACAGATCATGGTTTCACATTTGTCTGGTTATTGTTTAAGACAATTACATCTCTTCAGGAAAAGGAAAAGAGATGCGGTCAAGCTAAGTTCAGTAAGATATTTATGAAACATATAACAATGGAATAACCCATTTTCACCATAGGTTCGAGCGAGGCAGACGTAAAATTTTGTCAATACTTCAAGTTATCGTCTGCATTTGTGCATTTGTGTATGTTTCACTCGTGATTAACAGAGGATAAAGTTGAATTAAGGCAACACGTGTAAACAAATAAAACACCCTTTTATCCCTTTAGTAGAAACCACTCGATCCCATCTCTATTGATGTTTTGAAAACATGTATTCCTGTAATGCATCACGTAGTCAGTGAACATTTCAAATAATGTCGAATACTAGTAATCAATTGACTCTATAAGTATTTAAAAATTTATTCGAATGTTTTGTACTTAAAAGAATTTTTCCTACCTTCGCATCCCACACTAAAATTCCTTTAGACGTAACATATTTAGAACTGTTATTAAGGAGTGACTTGTACTGCAAAGGAGTGTGTAATAGATTTTTTTTAAGTTAGTAGGACGTATGCTATGCAGACACAATTTATCAAAGTGTTTCGCAATGTTTCTCTAATGTTTGCTAAAACCCAGCTGATCTTTAATAAATTGGTGTACAGGAGTTACAAAAAATTAATTTACGTAATACTACATATACATTATCAATAAATTTCTTTCAAATGAATATAGTGGGATTAGTAGTAACATTAAAAATAGCCAAATAGGTGTAATTAAATTATTGCTATCTTGATATTGGTCATCTGCAAAATTATTTTGTTAAAAACATTCTGATTGTACACACAGTGCTCTAAAATTGATATTAAAAAGATGGCTGAATTTCCGATTAATAATATCTATTTGGTATTTGGAGATCAGGTCTTCCAACAATCTTTTGAAATTCCAATGTACCAATAGCAGACTGATTTTTTTTTTTTTGCATTCATGTGAAGCAGAATATATTCTAAATATTTTACATTAGAAATATAGAAAAACGCTCGCTCGGCAATTGGATATATCAACGACGTATTATCCATTAATGATAGTTATTTCCATTCCTGTGTCGACACGATATATCCCAATGATCTTGAAATTAAAGATATCACAGTGTCTGACACATCTCATGTGGATCACACTTGAATACTTTACTTAAGAAGACGTAAATGGGAACCTCACAACGAATCCTTATGATAAATATGATGACTTTTCAATCGCCAATCGTTACTTATGCAGCAATATACCCTCATCACCCTCATATGGGTTTTATAACTCTCAGTTGATTCGATACGCAAGAGCATGTTCTAGTTATGAACAAGTTTTAAAATGAGATAAATCATTGGCAAAAAAATGGATGAAACAGAATATCAACTCGTTTAATTAAAGTCACTATTCTGTCGGTTTTATGGTCGATACAATGAGATGATCAATGATGACTTTTTTAATATTAGTTGTTGGGCAATTATTTACACTCTGAAATGTCGATGGATTTTCCCGTTATTTACCAATTATGTCAAGGAGCACTCGGTTGGTGTGAACGGTCGGCAGGCGATGCTCACCCCTCCATGGCACCTGATCCCATCTCTTATATGTTAAGTGGTCCGTGTTTGCTCTGTTCCAGATTTATATTTTTTGAATGGACTTTTGAGCTTGAATACTGTAGTTTTTTTTTTACATATATATTTCATATATATTTCATGTAATTCATAGAAATAAGATTTCTCTAGCCATGACAATACAAGAGCAACTAAACTGAATCCTTTAAAAGAAGAAGAAAATGCCTCACCTCTGAGCAGTAGATTTTAAATTCCTAATTTTTAAATTTTATTTAAAAAATACAATCCCTGGGATCCTCTTCATCTTTAAAAATGCCAAAGTGCCATTTCTATGGTAAAAAAACAGCATATATGGGAATTTTTTGTGTGTGCAAAAACTAGGATAATTAAGTACGCGTTTGAATTTGTTTCATATGCACAAAAGACTACAAATAAAGAGGCATTCGCTATATTATGAATATATGCTTGATGAAAACTCTCTAAGATAAATTCTTTATTTCAATTTCAATAGACAAAGGAAAGTGAGAAAACCCTGAATATACTGGAGATATTAGAGGTCATAATAAATCAGAACCTACGTCACAAAGTTCTCTCTGAATTTTCTTTTATATGATTAGATTTTTACAAATAATAATTACAAATCTATACTTGATAAACATTGTAAAACTTTTTATATATCTTATTTCGGTATTCTTGTTTTTTGGTTTCTAGGTGGCACGAGCAGCCTACGGTGTGTTGATTATTGGAATATTCTGGGTATTTGAAGTGCTACCATTGGCAGTGACATCCTTACTTCCAGTACTTATATTTCCATTACTCGGTGTCGCCAAAGTTAGTGTAGTATGTTCAAGTTACTTCAAGGTAGGTACATGCATGTACATAAATTTTCATATGATAGTAGTTGTATTTACATGCCAAAAATACATATAGAAAATGAAGAAAAGGAATACAAAGAAACCATTTGTGTCCAGCAGAAGAACTTCCAATTTATTTCACGTCTTAATATTTGGACAAAACCTAAGAATTCAAATAAAAGACAAAGAAATCAGAACCTTATACACAGAAACCACCAAACTACATGAACCTGAAGTACATGTACATGGTTGAAAAGTTTTTTAAAGAGTCCCTGATATTGCATCATTAATTTTATTCGTTTGAAAAAAAAAACATATTCGTCACTTTTCAAAGAATTACCATAGAATAAAAAAAATACTGTAGAAAAAAATTAAGGTAGTTACATGTAAAAGATAAACATTTCACGTATGTGAACGTGCAGTGGAAAACTTAGTATTGTATTGTCAAGGGTATCTCCTTATAATCACGGACATTTTAAAAGGAACAAGGAAGACAACATATAACAGCAAACTATATAAATTTTCCTTTTTTTCCCATTTGCAGAATTTTTTTGGTTCCTCTTACTTTTCAAATATCCAATCAAAACATTTTTTATGGAGAATACATTTTTTTCAGTATTGAAAGATAAAAAATTTCCTGAAAGGATTTCGGTTCTTTTGCTGTTTTATTTATAGTTTCAAAAATATCTTCATATGTTATACATGTAATATATTTCTTTCCACCCTAAGTATATATTTTTTGGTATCTAGGACACGTTGATGCTGTTCCTGGGAAGTCTTATAGTGGCCGTGGCAGTGGAGAAATGGAATCTTCACAAAAGAATCGCTTTACGCGCTCTGACACTCGTCGGTCCAAATCCAAGATGGTAACCAAGATTGTTTTAGCTCAGCTGAATCACAAACCATCAGTTGTTTGGATAAACATTTTCACACTTTCATCTTGTACGGCCTATTTGAATCAAACTTGGCTCAAATACTTTTGCTTCATGGACATGTTCCTCATTGCTAAACTATGTAGAAATTGAAGTAATTTCACTTAAGGTGTTTCCACCCTCACAATTTTATAGGTTCAAAGTACAAAAACTGCATTTATTTTCATATAATATACTTTAAACTTTACAATTATTGCAAAAAATGTATAGGTCACCATATTATTTAAGATGCGAAACATAAATAAACACAAGTGTTTGTCAACATAAAAAAAACTGCACATTTTTTGTAAACAGAATTGTGAAAAATGTGTAAAAACTGTTTTAAATGCATAATTCTGATGCTGAGTGTTCCTAAATACTTCCTACTTAAAAGATACTTTTGAATTGTGAATATCAGGGAAACTTTTTTACAATAAAGCAAATGCCTGAATGAAGAGACCTTAGAAGGAGTTATTGCCCATGTCAACATTTTTTAAAGATTGAATAATTGATTAAATATAGAAAATATGCATTTTTTAAAATCTTTAACTTAACAATATTTATCATTACACCTATTGTAAAGCATTCTTCCAAGAGATATTGTTCTATTAGGTATGAATTTAAACTAATTACTATTTTTGCAAAAATCTATGACATCATAGGAGGGTGGAATTACCTTAAGAAAATATAGATGGGTTGATTTAAAATAACAAAGGACATATTTATAAATTTATATATAATATGCATTCAATCACAAATTGTCCTGAATAAAGAAATAACGCATAATTCAACATGTTTTTTTGGAAACAAAAAAAAATTTCATAAAATCATTTAGGTATTAGACTGTTGAAAATTGTACCCTTGATAACAAAACGCTATGACGTAATACTAAAAATCCTTTCGGAATAAATGACACCATAAATCTGCTATTAACAAAGGGACTGCGTTGGCCATTGGGATTTGTGGCTGTCGCGTTTGCCAAGAAATGAATCTCACGTTTGAAATAATTGGACTATTACAGTTTATCGACCTGCTAATCGACTTTTCGAAAAAGTACAAATGCTATAACCAGCAGTTCCACAACTATCACCTACATTGATGTTACTTTGAAATCCGTAAAATCAAAAAATACATTCACTAGAATCAGTCGACCATGTTCTTTATCTGAATTCAAATATTTTTCTAATAAAATTGTATCTTAAATTTCAAGGCTTGAAACTGATATAATACATCTTTTTGTGTTTTTGAATGTGTTTTGAAGTGTTCGGGGTTTTTTTTTTTTTTGGGGGGGGGGGGGGTTAAATTATTCGTTTTTTTTTTGTTAAATTATAGCATCCCCTTTCTAATCTGTACAATATTTGTCTATACAGGCTTATGTTGGGAATTATGTTGCCTTGCTGGTTTCTCTCTATGTGGATGAGCAACACCGCAACCACCGCCATGATGGTGCCCATCCTCAACGCCATTCTCCACGTCATGAAGGAATCCATGAGTGATGGTACTTATAATGAAAACTTAAAATGGCTTGTTTTATTGTGTTTTTTAAAAATAATAATCGAATGTGAAAAATTTCCAAGCATAAAAAATGAATCGAATCATTATACACGCAGGAAACAAGATAATTGGCAAAAAATCTATTCCGTGAATTATTTACTGATTTTTCCACTGCTTTATAACGTATTGTCATAGTGTATTATTGTAATTGTGAAAATTAAATTTTAACGACTAAAAAATATATTTTTTTCAATTTTTACAGAACCCGCTGAGGAAACGGAGCTTGTAGAACAAGGAGTTAATAAAAGCATAGAGAATGGAGAAGTTGTACATGTAGAAACTCTAGAAGGGGAGGAAGTCAGTATCAAACCCCGGGAGAGGGATGCGTAAGTATCAGGGGAAAAGGTTATACAGAAAACCTCAGGGGAAAAGGTTATAGAAGTAAACTTAGGGATTAAAGATTATACAGTCACCTTAGAGAAAAGGTTATACCATCAACCTCAGGGAAAATGTTATACAGTAAACCTCAGGGGGAAAGGTTATACAGAACACCTCAGGGGGAAAGGTTATACAGTAAACCCCAGGGGGAAAGGTTATACAGTAAACCCCAGGGGGAGGGATGCGTAAGTATCAGGAGAAAAGGTTACAGAGTAAACCTCAAGGGGAAAAGGTTATACAGTAAACTTAGGGATTAAAGATTATAGTAACCTCAGGGAAAAGGTTATACCATCAACTTCAGGGAAAATGTTATACAGTAAACCTCAGGGGGAAAGGTTATACAGAACACCTCAGGGGGAAAGGTAATACAGAAATCCTCAGGGGGAAAGGTTATACAGTACACCCCAGGGGGAAAGGTTATACAGTACACCTCAGGGAAAAGCTTATACAGTCAACCACAGAGAAAGGGGTTATACAATCAAATCCCAGGGGAAAAGGTTATACAGTCAATCTCAGGGAAGAGTGGAAAAGGTTATACAGTAAACCCCCCTTAGATAATTCAACTCAGGGAAAGGAATGTGTAAGTAAGATGGAAACAGAATATAAAGTACCACCAAGGACAATGCATAATATCTGGATTCAATACGTAAAGACATTCAAATTGTTAAGATTTCACTTATATCAAAATAACTATTTCATAGAATGAACAAAATTCAAATGATATCAGAGTTGCTTTTTATTGATAAAATCATTTGAATTTAAGCCTACGTGTATATTGTCTTATTTAAAAGCTTACAAAGTTATCATTTCTACTGACAGTAAATAAAAACATGTATATTGAGGAAAAGAAGGGCAAGCTCTTTGGTAAATTGATGCGATTATAAAGATCGATACCAGACAAATTAAACCTCATTTCATTTATTTCTCTCAATATGCCAACCAGAATAAAAAAATCTCTACTAAAAATCACGCGTGGAAAGATTTATCGGTGAATTCTGCAATAAAATTTAGCATTACACATAAAGTAAATCATACAGGGTATTAGGAAATACCAAATACATAAGCCTTCTTGTGTATATCTGTGTAGCAGTCCTTTGAGAAAATGGCTTAGTTTGTCCTGTTTAGACCAAATCATTACACAAATCTGTCAGTATCTAGACAATTTATTTGCAGAATAAGGCAGGAAATCCTTCTATCACTATTTAGTAGACAACATTAAGCAGAGGATGTAAGAATTATCCTCCCTGTTCTAAATATAGGTTTTGATTATACTTTTAGAGACAGCAGGGATATAGATCTCGAATCTAGCGCTCCAAACTTTTCACCAAACGACAAATTCATCCGTCTCACCAAGACGTTCGCCCTCTGTACAGCTTTTGCCGCCAATACTGGAGGAATGGCGACACTGACAGGGACTCCTCCCAACATTATCCTCAAAACTATAGCAGACGAGTAAGTCTGGCAACGTAAATGCAAACAAAAGAACTTTTAAAATATTTTAAGTTTATTTTTCAGATTCTTTCTTTTATACTATATTAAAAAAAGAATTTGAAAAATTGAACAATGGTTATTTGTCACAACTTCTTCACTCCATATGTTGAAATTGGTTATCATTCATTAAAATACAGACAATACATTCAAACAAACAAAACAAGGATGAATGGATTGGTATTTATTCTGAACCTACTTTGGTTTTAAGTAATGTGAATGCTAAACTTTAAGACATTGTAACATCATATGATGTTTAATAGTCTACCTCTCTGTGACTATCCTTATTACTCTGGGGCCCGATTTACAAAAGAACTTACGACTAAGACCAAAAACTTCAGATGATTGTAAAATTTTGCAAAATTTATAATTGTCATCAAAATTATTTGTGTAAAAACATCTTACCACATTTCTTTTAAAAAAGATTAAGACAATTTTGATGTAATGTTTATTAAAAAGTTATATGAAGAATAAAATTTGGTCTTAAGTCGTAAGTCCTTTTGTAAAATGGGCCCCTGTATTCTGACTTTATGTCTTCTTAAGGACCCTCTCTGCACAAGTGAAAAACTTTTTTGGACATTGAGAAAAATATATTGTATAAAGGAGTTAATATTGAGCTTATTTATTTAATTTTCAATGTATCGTGCGTGGCATTTACCTCCAGGAAAAATGTTCAAAGATAACACAGTATCAGTGAATAGAAATCACTTAATTACTTCAGTAGAGAAAATACATGTAAATAACACCTTCAGTTAATCTATCATGGCTTTTTAAATTGTTAAGAATACTTGAATTGTTTACAGATTGAGTAATATATTGTAAATTTCTAATTATTAGAATTTAGATCTAATGGCAGATCACTCTAACTGCAGAAAAATACCTTAGAATCAGAACTCTTTAGCGTGCAGTGTAGAGAGGGTTCTTAAATTGCATTATTATTGTGAAACTGAATAAAGAATTAAAAATTTATGACTGTACACTTATTTATTTAACTTAATGCATACACATAAACCTTTTAGTCATGGTTTTGATGCAAGTTTGTATCATCTTAAAGGTTTCATTTTGATATCAAATCTGAAACCTTCCGAATCGTTATTTAGTAAGATTTTTATTTAATTCAAAAATTGGTAGTGGAAGTAAGTTTATTATCTTTTACTATTAGCATCTATCAGAAAAGAGGCTTACCGGACTCTGGAATCTCCTTTGCCAGTTGGTTAATCGTGGGCTTCCCTCTGTCTCTCATTTGCCTGGTCATATCATGGATCTGGCTGCAAGTCTTCTATGCTGGTTCAAAGTAAAAATTGAAACAATTAAAACCACATTCTTAAGATGAAAACAATAAGTTCCTCCTTTTACAGATGATAACAATTAGAACCACATTTTACAGATGATAACAATTACAACCACATTTTACAGATGATAAAAATTACAATCACATTTTACAGATGATAAAAATTACAATCACATTTAACAGATGATAACAATTACAACCACATTTTACAGATGATAACATATAAAGTACAATAAGTGCCACATTTTACAGATGATAACAACAGGAACCACATTTTACAGATGATAACATATAAGTACAATAAGTGCCACGTTTTACAGATGATAACATTAAGTGCCATATTTTACAGATGATAAAAATGAATACCACATTTTACAGATTATAACAATTAGTGGATTCTAACAATTGGTACCATATTTTACAGATAGTACCACATTTTACAAAATAAAACACTTTGTAATACATTTTACAGATGATCACAATTAGTTCCATATTTTACAGATGCCTAAAAAATGAATCAGATTCCTATGAAAGTGTCAGGGTATATTTAAGGAAAGCTTACAAAAGACTAGGACCCATGACGTGAGTATAATTTTACCATTTTTATAAACTTGGGTAAAATATGTACATAAACGAGTAATAGTTTCTGAAAAGATTTTATTATAATCAATGCCATCTCTTTTCCACTGTCTACATTTATGTGAATACCTCAGATTTCAGGAGATCGTTGTTTTGGTTGTGTTCGTTGTCCTAGCTTTGCTGTGGATGACGCGGCAGCCACAGGTCGTACCGGGATGGGGAGCGCTCTTTGAATCAGGGTAACATTAATGTTAACTCGTTCATAATTACATTTGAGCTTCAATTCATGCATTCTATTGCAACTTCACAACTAAATTACTTTTAATAGGTACACTGGGGATAGCATTCCTGCAGTATTCGTTGCAGCTTTCCTATTTGCTTTTCCATCCCATATTCCGTGGATGAAAAAAGGTAATATTTTAACACAAATCGTGCATCAATATATGAAGGATATGGAGATAACGAACAGTATTCAATCTCAACGTCCATTAAACAATATACAAAATAAGAGCAGAGCAAACACGGACCTCTGAAACATCAGAGGTGGGATCAGGTGCCATGGAGGAGTGAGCATCCCCTGCCGACCGGTCACACCCGCCGTGTGCTCGTTGTCATGATCAGGAAATAACGGAAAAAATCCGTCGTCAATTTCGATAACAAATATTCCTTCTTCTCCTGACGGGAGCAAAAAGTTTGTGTTCAACTTCTAGCTCACATGATCCAAATTAAGGCACAAAATGAGAATTTTTTTTATCGTCATCGTCTGTCCTTTAGGCTTTAATCGTTAATGTGATTTTTTCCATTTTTCGCCTTTTTAGTTCAAGAACTAGAGGATCGATTTAACCGACGGAAGCTTCTTGACATAATGTAGATTCAAGCTTTTTCAAATTATGGCATCAAGGGGTAGGGTGGGGCCACATATATGCTTAGTCATATTGACTTAGTAGCATCCTCAAGTAGTGTTGATTTAAATTTATTCAAATCCTGACCCCTGGGATAGGGAGAGGGCAAAATGGATTATTATTTTCTTTTTAATTTTCAAAGTAAACAATGTTTATGTAAAACAAATCCTCTTCTCAATCTTCTTTTCAAGAACAGTATAGTACACTAATCCACTGGTTGTGAGTGGGATAGCTCTTTTATCAAACCCTCGACAGGGAATAGTTCCTGTCAAGGGTTTGATAAAGAGCTATCTTACTCACAACCAGTGGATAAGCGTTTTATTATACTGATGTATATTATATTTTCTGAGGGTTAAATTTTTTGAAGTAAGATCTTTCTGCAAGAATAATCTGAAATCCTGATGACGTCACAAAGCTATGAAATATTTATGACATCATCAGTCAACAGATTTATCGCTGGAAATCAAAATTGGCGGCAAAAAGTGCATGAAAATTTTCCGAGGGTGGAAAGCAAAAACTATACCCCGGGTAATAGCTTTGCTATACTTGAACTATAAAACATAATTATTTTACCCTATGAACTTAATATAGGAAACATTTCAACAGAAGTATAATAAAAAATTATATACTATATTGATATGGATGTATCCTCAAAATAGTATAAAACTAAACCCCCCTTCAAAGTGAATTTTACAATGTGCTTTTTCTAAGTGCAAAAGTGAGCGATGAGGCCCATGTGTTTCTTGTTTATAGCGGATTTCCTAATTTCATAGTTAACTAAATGCTGTGTTTGTGTTTTAAGAGACGAGAAGCGATGAGGAGGAAGGCACAACGGTTGAGGATATGTCTGACGAGGAAAAATGGAAGTTCCAGCCTCTGTTAGACTGGGAGACAGTAAATCAAAAAATTCCATGGGGTGTTCTACTACTGATGGGCGGAGGGTTCGCAGTGGCCGCAGCCTGCGAGGTAAAAAATAACTTGCACTTCTTGGCAAAACGTTATCTTGCATCTGTATGTTCATTTTCTTTAATAACAATGTACACCTTCAATCTAATTCTTTATTAAGTAGTAAAACTAAAGACATAAATATTTTCAAATTTTGACAATTATTTTTTTTGTTTAAGGTAGGATTCTTCTCGTATTTCTTGTATTTAGAAATTTAGGAGATTTTCACAGATCGAGTCAAAAAGACAGTATGACTAAGTGACTGTATCATTGAGATTAAATTTTACCATTATATATTAGAGGCAAGGTCCGGTCAAGGTCATTACTTTTTCCTGGGCATTTATAATTAAAAAAAATTACTGTTACCAATTATGCGATCCCTACTTGTATTTCAAAGTATTGAATGTTTTTCTTTTTGCATAAAAAGATACTACCCTAAAGGGTCTACAACATATTACCAAATTGACACAGATAATTTAACTAAAACGGATATTGGCTTATCCGATTTTTCTCTACTTTTCTTAAATTTTGAGGATATATAAGTTAATTTTATATGCTTCCTATATTTAAATTTTTCTCATTTTAAAATATGGTAAAGATGTCACATAAAGATACAAAATGATACCAAAACAGAAAGTTTTGATCGTTTACTAAGAGAGAAAAAATGCTTTTCATGGATTTTTTGCTGAAATCTGTGCTCAGATTGGAAGCTTATAAAAGGTTTAGTAATTCTAGTTGGTTTGAAAAATTATATTTATTTGATAAATTTAGAAAATTTGGTCCCTTATTATTAATTAAACTTACATTTGAACTTAAATTTCTTCAAGTCTTTGATTGTGTAAAAAATTATAACTAAAATAATTGTCCTATGATAATTTTGAGAGGCAGAAAAGAAGATATTTTCATACGCCACCATTCCGCCAAAAATATAGTCCCTGCTAGTTTTCAAACGCGGTTTTCCATTTCTAAGTAGTCAAATTGAGACGAGAAAAGAAAAACAAATTGTCTTTTAAATCTCTTACACCTGTATATAAATATAAGACATATAACCAAATGTACTTTGAACATTTCATCTAGTCAGAAACCAGAGAAGAATCCTACCTTAACGGGTTTGCTGACGTCGTTAAAACTGGATACGCAATTTATATTATATTTACAGTCTTCTGGCTTGTCAGAGTGGGTTAGTGACCAGTTGGCTATTGTAATGAAGAGCCTGTCAACGTATACAGCAGCGCTTCTTCTTTCGATCATGGTGGCTTTAGCGACCAATGTGACGAGTAACTCTGCCACGGCCACTCTCTTCCTTCCAATCGTCGGTGAACTGGTATGTTGCAACAAATCACGTGAAAATTTTTGCCATGCCTTGATTGAACCTCGGTGATGACAAATCCCGTTGTTTTTTTGTTTTTTTTGTTTTGGTTTGGTTTTTTTTTTGTTAACTAATAATATTGGAAATGGAAAATTAATTTTTTTATGAATCAATTATCCGAAACCAATAATCACAAATAAAATTACTTTCAAAGAGCGAAGTGAGCTACATATATTATAATTTATAAAGGATAGAATGAGACACAAATCTATATTTGAAATATTTTAAGTATTTAAAGAATATTGTTTTAATTTATTTTAAGCTGAAAATGAAATATCTCAAACTTATATTTTTAAATTTTAGGCAATCGAATTGGGAGTGCATCCACTTTCCTTCATGATTCCAGTAGCAATCTCATGTTCTTTTGCATTTATGTTACCAGTGGGGACCCCACCTAATGCCATTGTATTTTCTACAGGTTACCTGAAGGTCAAAGATATGGTATGTGTGTTAATCATATACATGTATATGGTAAAATAATGATTGGAAATATCTCTTTCGTAAACGTTTAATGCGTAAATTTCACATATATACCCCGCTTGAAAAAATGGAAGATTTTACATGTACAGTGATCGGGATGTCCGTCCGTCTGTAAGTGTGTCTAGCTACATACATCCGTCCGTCTGTTACTTTTTGAGGTACCTATCTCTTTTCCCAAACTCTTCTTACAACACTAGATGAAATTTAATGAGACTATCAAAGAACATTGTAAGATACGAGCATAGTGCCTTTGTGCACCTTCTATTATAAATTTTAGTGGGACACATATTCCAGATTTTTGATGAGTACCTATCTCTTATCTGCCACTCCTCCTATAATATTGAATAAATTGAATGAGTTCTTCATTACATACTGTGAAATCACTAATTTTCGGGGGATGGGGGTGGGTGGGTAATAATCGTTGTTTTCAAGGTATAGAATGACTCACGAATTTATGCTTACCACGAAATGTAAAATTCATTGCATTACTAACCCAAGATATGTTATGTGTATTAATCATATACATGTATATGGTAAAATAATGATTGGAAATAATTCTTTTGTAAATGTTTAATGCGTAAGTTTCACATTTATACCCCGCTTGAAAAAATGGAAGGTTTTACATGTACAGTGATCGGGATGTCCGTCCGTCTGTAAGTGTGTCTAGCTACATACATCCGTCCATCTGTTACGCTTTGAGATACTTATCTCTTATCCGCAGCTCCTCTTTCAACACTAGATGAAATTTAATGAGACTATCAAAGAACATTGTAAGATACGAGCATAGTGCCTTTGTGCACCTTCTATTATAAATTTTAATGGGACACATATTCCAGATTTCATAGTTAACATGGACACTGCAATTCTTTCTATAATATTGATGAGTACCTATCTCTTATCTGCCACTCCTCCTATGAATAATGAATAAAATTGAATGAATTTTTCACAGATGCTTCGTTACATACTGTGAAATCACTAATTTTCGGGTGATGGGGATGGATAGGTAATTATCGTTGTTTTCAAGGATGGAGAGACTCACGAATTTATGACTACCACGAAATGTAAAATTCATTGCATTACTAACCATTTTCCAACCATGAAATCAAACCCAATCAAATCAATGTTTTTTTCCCTCAAACCTGAAAATTTGACCCCACGAAAAAAAATGATTTTATAGGAATGAAATTGTGACCTCCTATTTTACTTTTTGATCTGACTTATTACGGTTCTTCAAGAGCAGAACTTGGACTTTGTCATTATAATTTAAATGGGAGGCGTAGGTACTATATATTTAGTGAGTTTAGTGCTCACAGTACCTATATCTAGTTTAAACATATCTATAGGTACATATATGTTTCTTATATTATTATTATCATAATCTTTATTTATTTTATGATAGGTGATTGCCGGATCATTCATAAATTTAATAACAGTGCTGGTTCTGATTCTGGCAATGGTGCTGTGGGTTACACCATTTTACAATTTAAACGAGTTTCCAGAAGGGTTTTCCACGGCAAAAATGAATGGAACTGTCTTGGATACGAGCACCATTATATTTTCAAACGAAACAAATACTGTGTCGTACAATATCACATCATTATAGATTTTGTTGATAACCAAAACGTGTTCAAAAACATTGTACGTACGTCGGTGTTTGGTGCGTAATATTTTAACAAACCAAGACTCTATTAATTCAACGGTTATTTGCCAAAATTATAATTAGTACATTATGCAAAATCTGACTGTTATTATTGAGTGAAGAGTATTAAATTTTTGCTAAACTTTAATTTCAGGTGGTTTTCTTGTGTTTCAACATAATTTGAATAAATTTTCTAGTTATTATTGACTATAGCTAGTTATTATTGACTATAGCTAGCTCTGGTCATAATCTGTACAAATTAAGTCCATTAATATAAAATATTCGATTCACACAAACTGTGACACGCAGATAGCTAAAAGATATTCTTCAAATGCTGATGGTTTTTACTTTAAACTTTGAAATTTGATTGCTGGTAGAATTATTTTTGTAAGTTACTTAAATCCTCCACATTTATTTTTATACATGACATTTTGTTTTGTGTCTTTCATAAAGTAACATATCTTCACAACCAGTATCCAGACTTCACATTATATTATATAAATAGTCATGCTGGGTATATGAAGAATGATTACATCATCCAATATGTGTGTTATATGTTTATCCTTGCCATTATAAATATGTTTGTTATTTATTATAGTTTTATTTTTAATATATCATTCCTTTTTCTACACACATATTTTAGCATATTTATAGCATAATATTCACTTTTTTAAACTGTTACATGATTGATCTGTAAATGACATGCCAGATCACATATACATGTGAAGCAATGAACAAAATATTTGAACTTCCCAAAGACAAATGATTATGTGTGCTTATTAAATTGTTACAGGTATAAAATAATGTGGGGGGATTGCTAACTAGAGGTAAAGGGTGTTTATTAAGTAGTGTGAATGCATTCAGAGAGTAGAGTGTATTTTTGCGCTGTTTTGTCTTTTTTATTTTGCAGCAGATGCGTAATGCTTTTTTTTTAAAGTTAAATTTGAATTCAATGAACTCAATGAATGTGTTATTTTTTTTAAATCTGTGATTCATTACGTAATTTTGCAGAGAAGAATTTGTTCTGTGAACAAATATGTATTTTTATATTGTAACAAAAAAGGAGCTTTAAGTTAATAGATTATGAAAAAAAGTCTCGTGTTGGTTTTTGTTCTTCTAGGTAGTATTAATTGTGAAACTGAAAGACAGTTCCGTTTTGGGATTTTCATTCGCTTTATGTACCTCTGTTACTTTGTAAATTAAAATATTCTAATGACTACTTAGGCACATTATATTTAATAAACGTATTTGGGGCATTATTATAAAAAATATGACGTAAATTCCCCTAAACAGTAATGGTTTTTTACTGAAAAAGAGGAATAATTCCGTTTTATAGTAATATTTCGTGTTGTCAACTTGGAACTATACTCAACATTTTAAAGATTTGTTTCTTTCAATTCCTCTGTTTATCAAATGGAATGTAAAGAAAAGGTGTTAAAATAAATCAAAGTACTGAAAGCACTCATGGGAGTTGAACGTGGTGTTAAATAAAATCTTTGATCGGGAGGTTAAGTGAGTGAACAATATTATAATTTCAAATACAGACAACTTTTTCAGATTTTTTGAGTTGCAAAAATTTTGAGAAGGACATTCAGAGACATTGAATAGCAAAAAAAAAAAGGCAGGGGCCATATTGTTGCCTGCCTACATTAGTCCTTTTTTATACCCCCTGATTGAAAAGCGGGAGGGTATTTATTAATCTGGATTTCCGTCTATCTGTTGTTACTCTTTGGGTATACCCATCTCTTATCCGCAACTCCTCTTACACCACTGAACGAAATTTTCATAGAATCTTTATTACAAATTGCCGTTGTGCACCTCTATTACTTTGCCATCCTACACATATTTTGGGTTTCCCATTGCAAAACATGGACACTGCCATTATATTCATATTAGAGGCGGTTGATCATTTATATAATCTAGTGCTCACAGTCTTCAAATTTGTAAGATATTTTTCCTATCTTTTCCTTTTTCGTCAGAACTTAATCTTTTTTAATATTGTGAAGAAAAAAGCAATACCAAGTTTAAAACAAATATTTAATGACCAAACATAAAAACAGTGGTATATGTGAGAGTTTGTGTGCGTACGAGTTATCTGGTATGTAAATGAGATTTCCTTTTATTTAAGGTTTCGTCAAAGGTCAACATGTCTAAAAAATTATTTTTACAATAGCTCAAAAAACTATGTGTGGTATAAAGTCAAAATGTTTCCATTTTATAAATATATCATTGATTAATAGATAGAAAGTATCACTTGATAACAAATATTTTTAAAAAGATTTTTTTTTAGAAAAATTGTAACAGAAAATGTGCATATTTTAAGAGAAATGCACCTGCTTAATTCTGTCCTTTTTGTGAAAACATCATTGCAGAAATAATATATTAAGTTTATCATTGAAGTGCAAGTTGGACGTGAATGGTCTCTGAAAGGCCGTTATTGAAAGCATGGCATGTATAAAGACAAGACCCCTGTAAAACCCGCCATTTGCAATGTACTTTCGCTTTCAAGTCTTAATATTTGGACAAAATATACAGAGAAAACAACTTTCCAGAGGCTATCCAAGTCCAACTTGCCCTTCTTTGATAAGCTTTTTAAAAATGTATATGTTTTAAGAAAATGCACCTAATTTATTCCGTGCTTTTAGTGAAAACCATCACTGCAGAAACATTTTTCTCACTTTAAATTTTTTTTCCAAGTATTTTTTTTATCAATTGATACTTTCTATCTGTTAATCAATGAAAAATTTATAAGCTGTAAAAGTTGTAACTTTAAACCTCACATTGTTTTGGAGTTTTTGTAAAAATTAATTTTTGGACATGTTAACCTTTGACGAAACCTTAAAAAAAAAACAACTTCATTTTGTTGTTTTAACGAAATGATTTTACGAAAACATCAGTGTCCGTTTTTTGTTTTTAACATTTATAACAGAGTACTAGATTTACCGCTTTTGGCAGGTGATACTGCTGATTTAGTAATAAATACGCATGTTTCCTAAATTTTTTATGCATTGATGAATTCATTTAAACCAAGAAAATGTTCATGAAAAGTTTGAATAAATTCTGTGCACCGGTAAAAAAAAATTGCTAAAAATCCGGGACCGTCGGGCGTCGGGACGACTACATTTACCGCTTGCCGTAAGTATGTAGAGTTGTCGATCGTATCTTTTTTTAGTGTATGACGCCACACAAAAAATGAGTTCCATTACGAAAAACTTTTGAGGTTCTTTATAATTTAGTTTTACTTTGAACGACATCTAATATTCAAAGTAAGATTACTTTATCATTATTACATTTACTTACATTTCAAATTATGAAATTAGATCAGTTCAGGAGAAAATGACATGAACTATTTGTGGCGGATTATGCTTGTTTTCTGTTGAATATCATCGGAGTAAATCAGCCGACATAGTAGCCTCGCTTTCGGCTCTATATAATCAACACAAATTACTGCGCATGTTAAATACGTGATAACCATGGGAGATTGATCATAGTTCAACTCCCAAAAAAGTAATACATGTCACTATTTATGACTCTGATAATCCATGAATGTAGCGGTTCAGTTTCAGTCTTTCTTGAAATAAATATGAAAAGTCGTTAATTCGACTTTTTAAGTTGTTATCATTATGTAAGTAAGAGGAGAATCCATAGTGATGGTCACCTGAGTATTATGAGTTTTGAATGATACAAGCAAGAAGGTATATAGTGATCGGGGTATTTACGGGTTTCCCATAGAAAAACATTGACACTTCTATTTTTTCTATAATATTAAAGAGAGCCCATCTCTTATCCGCAACTCCTCCTATGCCACTGTATAAAAAAAACTTTAAAAATACCTTCACATATTCTTTATTACATTTTAACATTGTGCGCCTCCTGTTATATCTTTTGATTTGTGACACTTATTTCAGATCTCCAAAAACAAAGCATGGAATTTGCCATTAAAATTATTTGTTTCTCCACTTTTTTAAAACGTGAACCTTCTAGGCATGGTCCTTAGTTTTGTTTCAGCAAAATCCTGTATACTGTGGTGTCTTACCCGTTTTTACTAATGCCCTCTTTTGTTAACAGTAAATGAAAATAACAGAATCGTTAATATCACATTGCCTTATGAATGTTCAGGGGACATCACAGAGACCCTGGTTACACACTGGGTGCCCCGTGGGACAGTCAGAACAGGGCGGTCCTTCGTAGTATGGCTCATTGGATTCGTTATAGCTGAAATATACATTGAAAATACATGCAAAGCAACTATATTGTCAGCAATTATTTTGTATTATTTTCTGCATTAAAATTTACTTAGGATAAATTATTTATTTTAAAAATATTTTTCAATATATTAAGAACAATTCAGGGATTAGCTCTGTAGATCTGTAGCGTTATAGTTTTATATATTTGTCTTTGACGTTATGGTCAAAGACAAATATATAAAACCATAACGCTACAGATCTGCAGCTATTCAGGGATTTAACAGAAATCAATGTAATTGGAGTAATATGACTGTCAAATACTGTGTATTGCATACCAATAAAACCTGTCTAACGTCCAAAAATGTAGACTTACCCGTCTCCATAGTTGCAAACGAAAATGTGTGCATTTTTATAATTACGTCCTTTTACTGTTTCACAAAGGGATGTCCCACAACCGATTGCGAATGAAACATCCTTTACCATCTACAACAAGTTATAAAAGTAAAAAAAAAAGTAACACGTATGAAAATTCTATTCTGTAAACCCATGGTCAATCAAACAAATGTACATTTCGGTTTGTTATTTACCTGAATGTAGTGACCACAGCCCTTTGGACATCCATAAGGATTCCGATAATCATATTTATTTTTCTCTCCCCACCATCTGTGCAGGACTTTGGAAATGTTCAAAGGTACTGTAATTAGTCAGTTATCATATTGATAAAGTTATCATAAATCTATAGTCAGTTATTATAGTTACTGTAAATGGTCGGTTATTATAGTAACTGTAAATAGTCGATTATTATAGTAACTGTAAATGGTCGGTTATTGTAGTGATTGTAAATAGTCGATTATTATAGTAACTGTAAATGGTCGATTATTATAGTAACTGTAAATGGTCGATTATTATAGTAACTGTAAATAGTCGATTATTATAGTTACTGTAACTGGTCGGTAATTATAATAACTGTAAAAAGTCGGTTATTATAATAGTAACTGTAATTGGTCCGTTATTATTGTTATTGTATATAGCAATAAATACATCTTGAATCTACTGTTACGTAGACCGATGGTGTAATTGATTAGGAAGTAAATTTCAAGTTCTAAGAAAAATATAATCTTAAAATATTACGTGTCTTTTGGACAAGGACGCCATTTTCATACTCTGCTACCCAATCCCAAGTGTGATGTATATTCTCGCCGATATTCCGGAAGTTTGCCCATTTCCGTTTATGTCGGTCTGCATTGTGTGTACCAGAACACGTTTCTGCATATTTTTGGGCCATTTGTTCTAAGGTTGTGTCCCAGCTCTAAATGTTAAATTTTTACCATATATATATATTGTACTAATTAACTGTTTTAATATATCTAGAAATGGTTATATACTAATAAAAAGTGTTCAATTACCATTTTCTTCATGTTTGCTGCGCTAGGTGTAACACTTCTTCGTATCTTGTTATGCAAATCCACAATTTGTCTTTTTTGTGCTTCAGTAAGTCTCGATGCTGAGCTGCCAGAGTAGGGTTTCTCTCTAGTGTCTTCTCTGTGTACAGAACTTTTCTGAGAGCCCCATTGTCCAGAAAACGACCTGTCCCTGTGAACGTTCAGACCTGTCGAACTTTTCCCTCTGTTCTGATTTGACGGATAAATGTTTTGCCTATTAAAAAGGACGGGGACATTTTCGGATGCTCGAGAGAGACTTCTTCGAGAACTCCAGTTGATGGGGACTGTTTGATGTCGATTAATTTGATGAGCGTTACCTGCCAAGCTACTTCTATGATGCATATTTCGAGGGGAATGACTCGATCCTGTGTCATTCACCCAAGTAACTACCAGTGGCAATTTACACTGGCAAATTTCCAATGTCAATGCCAAAGATACCCACAGAAAGGACCGCATTATCAGTCAATTTTCAGTCAGCTGCCCTAGAATGTAATGTAATGTTCAAATAATAAAAATTCTGTTAAATATGAATATCTCTTTTTCTCTTTATCTTGATATCAAATATATTGTATATTCCCCCGACATAACAGTCCTGTGTTTCTTTTATCAACAAGAGTATCTTTTACATATTTTTTTTTTTTAAGAAGTTCCGTATTGTAGAGGTTTTTTTCCCCTTTTTATTACAAACCAAAAAAGATTCCATTAACCTTAAAAAGTTAAACATGAGGCTCACGGACCTTATAGGTCACACAAGTATCATTTTATAACTTTCCAACAACTGATATGGTTCATGTCACAATTTTGAAAGAGGGTACTGCTCATCATAACTTAAGATTGAGCATACTAGTTCTCAGATGATTTTTAACCCAGAGGCAGAGAAGAGGAACAAAGAATGCATTTCAACTCTATAATCAGTAGTCCCCATCCCGCTCTACAGGAACCACCTGACCCTGTGGCCATACATTTCACAATTTTAGATAAGACACCCTTGCTCATCATGAATGTTTGATGAATATACTTAAAAAGGAGCAGATGTCAAAGCATTTCTTCATTTTCAGTATACACCCAGGGGCAATAAAATTCACAATCTTTGAAAAAGTTCCCTTTCTCGCCATAACTTTGGACATACATGTATATAATCCCGCCCTAACTTCAACTTACATTTTGGAAGAGGCATTCATGTTCATCATATCTACATATTTAGTTTGTTTGCGTATTACCCAGAGCAGGGAAGAATATTTTAAAAGAAATAATGTATTTTCACTGACAAGTATATTCTACAGAGACCCACCCTAGCACTAGAACTCCGGACCCTGGGGCAATGAATTTCACAATTTTGGTAGAGAGTTTAATACTTATAACAATTATGCCCACAGTTTGCCTGCTACTTGTCCATACAGGAGTAAAGTAGAATACTTTTAAAGATTGCATATATCTTGATGGTTTAGTCCCACCCTCAGGCCCCAGGGGGTGAGGGGCCATGAATTTAAAAAATTTTACTCTCCTTCTTTCATAGATCTATGCTTTATACCATAATTGGTTGAAATTGGTTCAGTGGATTATAAAAAGAAACTGAAAATATTTAAATGTTATCGCACAACGGACTACGAACGAAAACGGATAGCAATAGGTCACTTGAGTAAATTCTGTAAACTCAGATAGCCTATAAATAATTAAGTAAATGAAATAAAAATAAGGTTTCAAAAATTACCGTAATTGATGCCAAAGTATGATACAGCTTTCCCTGATGATCATCCTTTAACAACTCATTATACTGTTTGTTATCTCCATAGTCGAACATTGCACAACTGCATTATTACTTCTACATATATAAATAAGACGGACTCAAAAGTAAATTGTTCATCACTTCTCCGGTGACAAATACATGAAAGTTGTCCAGCCATGGGCCCTTTTCTTCATGAATCACCGTGTGAAACAAGATGTGTCTAATTACAAATGTACTAGAAATTAATAAAACAGCTGCAGAAAGCACAACTTGCTGTTTAAACGAAATTCATGATGTTCAAAATTTGCATGCTTGAAAAAAATTAATGTTAATAAATATCACATGCATTTGTTAACTTTTTTCAACAATAATTGAATACATGTTGATGGAATGATTTAGATGTTTTCCTTGTTAGATTTAATATTTTTACCATTCTGTCGACCATAGGGATGTTCATTTCAATATGTAATATGTTACCTTCAGACATACACAGAGAATTGAGACAGACAGTCAAAAGTTATGGTCTGATGTATTAAGTGTAAACAAGACATAATTTTCCATGTCAGTTTGCAGACAGTTCAAAGGTTAATAAGTTTTAAACATGGAAAGAAACAGGATATGAAAACATTTATCATGCAATGTCTTCTTATTTAAGGATAAATAACAACAACAAAAATTCCAAAATTCAAAATTTTTAATATATTTAAAGGTAGTATAAATTTGTTTATTTATACATGCCAAAGTCAAAAAAGATTTGGTGAAAATTGTGAAATCGCATCTTTACATCTCAATGTATTATTATATGAAAAGTTTAAGAAAAGTATGAAATTTTCTTACTGCAAAAATTATGTAGAAATATTCAAGAGTCTATTTTAAAATTTAACACTTAAAATTTCGTATTTACATTTCCAATTAAAGAAATGTATTATAAATGCCAGCATATATAACTCTTACGTGTAGGAATACGCTTATTGTATTTATCTTACAAAGCCTTAATTCTAGAGTTGAACTTAAAATGTTTCAATGAGACAAAAAACACACACACCGTAGAACGAGTATTGAATATAATAATTTAAAATGTATGAACATTACATAAAGTCGATATAAATGCCTGTGTAATTCATACAAATGCAAAGTAATTTTCTTAAATTTAATTTATTTAAATCTTGATAAAAATAGATTGGTGAAATATCTTCATTCTGAACAGACGTCTCAGGTTCGAATCCCACTGTGGGACCGTATAAGCAGAGGTCCCGTGTCACAGTAGGTGCTGGTACGTAAAAGATCCCTCCATGCTCCATGGCCCTAAGCAAAGAGTACAGGACAAAAAATTGCAGTTCGCCACCGGCAAGTGGTGGCGTCTCCATATGAGTGAAAAGTTCTCGAGAGGGACGTTAACAATAGACAATCAATCAATCATTCTGAAAAAAAAAAATGAAGACAACTGTCAAATCAATCACAGGGGTTGTGAAAATAAATTTTAGAGTCATCAGAGAAGCCGATATTAAAAATCTGTCAACCGATAACTATGGCTGCCAATTTCAAATTTTTTTTTTTCAAATTCCTGCTATCGATTAGTTTGGTCTTGAATTCTTGCTATCGAGTTGTTTGGGCGTTGATTCCAGCTATAGAGTGGTTTGGGACTTAAATTCCAGCTATCGATTAATTAGTTTGGGCTAAAATCCCAGTTATCAAGTACTTTGGGCTTAAATTTCAATTAGCGATTAGTTTGAGCTAAAACTCCAACTATCAATTGATTTGGGTTGCTTCTCATATGACATATATGCTTCCATCAAGAAAACACATATGGCTTAAAAGGGAAGAATACACAACAGAAACTTAACGTCTGCAGCATTATTACTGCAAAACGATATAGGAATAAAATCAGAAATACAGTCACAATATGTAGATGTAACTAACATGACTAACATGCACACTTGACGAGGCAACGACCAAAATGAAACATCTTAAACCAAACTTGATGTTGTCATACTAAGTACATTTGCCAGTGATATGGTTCTAAAGGAACAAACCTCCGAAGAAGATCATGGAAAAGCCAACTTCATTATTTCGTCATAATAAAGCAACGAGACGACCACAGGTTTTATAATAACTCAAAGAATGTTAGAAGAAATACAAATAAACGCGGAATTTTTTGTTTATCAATATGGTGATAACGAAGAGTATTTAAGCTTAAGTTTCAATTATTTAGACAAATACAGATCGGGATCACAGCAAGTAAAGACCTCCAAACACAACCGAGTTGGAATAAGGTGTCATTGATGAGTGAGCAAACCCTGCCGACTGTCACACCTTCCGTGTGCACCTTGCCATGATTGGGGCAAAATTTTTAGACAATTCAGTGTGCAAACTGTTGATATCCTTGTTTTATCTACTTCTGTGTCAATAGTTCATAAATAGAGCATGCTCTTGCGTATTGAATCAGCTGAAATCTATTAATCTCATAGACAGGCAAAAAGGGTATATTGCTAGGGAAGTTGACAACTGAAAAGTTGAAGTCATAACACTAATTATAAAGCTTTGTTGTTGAGTTACCATTATAACGTCTATTTCTAGTAAAATACTCAAAACGAAGCAGATATGGGTTAGGTTCTGTGGTATTTTTTTTACGTTTAATGGTATACAAGGGCTGTTCAATAAATAATGTCCTGAACTCTGTTCTTTCTTTCTCTAGTAAACTAGAGAGAATATAAAAGCTTGATTAAAGCTGCTGTAAAACTTGTTCATAACCCCAAACAAATATTCACTGAAATATGGGAAATTTACAGCAACCAGCAACTGTTTTATAGACACATGAGCAATTGGATTTCAATGAACAGAAATGATATAATGGGCGTCAAAAATGGGGTTTGTCCATTACAACAAAAATGTACTGTTTGCCAAAATTCAAAAAAATTATCACCGATGATGCTTGATTGACTTTCAGACACATAGCAAATATAATAGGCATCATTTTGGGGCAGTTCATACCGTTTTAAAGAAACATTTGACAGCTAAAAAGCGTAGTACTCAATTCGCACTGTGCGTGACACAATATCTAAACAATTATTTTTAAAAGTCAGAAATTGTAGTTTTCTACGTTTGTCTGAAATTTGTACAGATATTAAATGAAACTTGAATCCATTGCTTTAAACTCTCAAAAAAAAATTAATTTAAAATAAGATGCATTTGGCAAAAACAGCAAAGGTCTGAGAAGGGCAAAGAACTGCTAGAGCACAATGCAAGGTATATATACCATTTTCTTTAACATAAGTAGTTTTGATGTTCAAATTCTTATCCGGGAAAGCAGTTCAAATTCTGGAGGAGTCTAGAAAGCAAAATTTTTGCAAAAAAAAAATTGAAAGTTTTTTTGATAGGAAGGAACCAGATTCAGGAATCCATTACATAAAATTTCTTCATGACAGCGTCCAAACCCACGCGTCTTAAGAGTAAAGGAGTTTGGGGGATAAACAGAAAGTTATTTTTTTGTCAGATCTTTCACCCTTTAACTTGTTTCATTTTCCAAACTTGACAAAAATGTTTTTATAAAAGAAGAAAGAAGTCCAGGAAATTATAAGATCTGCCATATTTCAGTATGCGAAGGGTCATACTCAAAAATGTGTTATTTAAGAGAATATTTAAATAAAATCATTGAAACTAAATAATTGAAAAGCATTTTGTCGTTTATTTCCGAGCACCGAGGACATTATTTATTGAACAGCCCTAGTATATGGAGTCAACATATGAATGAAGGTAACTATTGTTAATAGTAAATACGTCTTTAATATATCAAAATGTCATGTTCAAGCCACAGCAAATAATACTAATTTATTTTAATTCAGAAGATTTTGAAAATAATTCTGCCTTATTCGCGTTTGAATATAAAAAGAAAAGTATTCTGAAAAGGAATAAAAAGCTGTTAATTATTATCACAGATAAGCTTTGTCTCAATTTATAAAATGCATAAAAAATCACAGCATAAGATTTGTTGTAAATACATGTCCAATAACAGGCATGTAAATATAAAATGTACAGGGTATATATGTGTTGAAAAATAAATAAGAAATATCAAAAATGAAACCTGAATAAAAATACAGAGTAAACATCGATGTCAAATATTTTAAACATAAACCAAAAAAATGTTTAACTTTCTAATAAATTATGACTTTTGGTACTAGAAATATAAAATCCATAATGCTAATGGACTGCAAAAACATGAAATTGCTTAAACATTACTAAGTCAAAGAGAATCTGTGTACAGAGAATTATCTGTATTTTTATGATAGGTAACAATTACCTGCCTTACTAGTCACTATATATTTTATTGAAGAAAGAAAATTTACTCATTGAGATAAATATTCTGACATTTCTCTTAGGATTTTGGTAAATAGTACTACCCTTATACAAGATTGTAAGAGAAAACTTAAATACAATATTGCGTAATTTGACACTTTCCATGTCAGAGGTACTATTCCTTTAATCTATTGCACATACTAGTAGAATGGTTGTATACAGTATATATTTTCTAAATTTTCATCCTCAAGCATCTTATGTAGATGTAACATCCTAGCACTACATTAATTAGGCAAAAATCTACTGAATGCTACTTTTAAACTGACAATATCCAACTGTCTTTACGACTCCTTATTCATTTCTTTTTCTGCCTCCTCTAGAAGATTCCACATAGTTAAAATCTACAAAAAGTAAAGAATTAACTTAAAATTTAGAACCTGGAAGTAAAACAAGAATAAAGCATATTCCCTGCTATTTATATGCCCCAAGCCCACCCCCTATCTAATCAAGAAAAGATATTCATCAATTCCTTTTACTACCAAAATGTGTTTTAACATTAAAAACACTTTTACTTACAATGTAATATATGTTAATGATATTCTTTTTAATTTATTCATGTTAATGAATTGTTCATATTTACCTTCTGTTGTATATCTGTTTGATCATTATTACCATCTGTATAAGCTTTTTCTTTTGCTTTTGTGCAATATTTCTTGGCCTCTCCAATGTCACCAACCATTGCAAGGCAGTAGCAAACCTTCATGCACAAAGGAAATAATCTGAATTTGGTTAACTGGTATTTTTTGCTACTTTTTAACATTGTTATAGAGTAAAATATTTTGTTAAGTCAAAATGTCAAAAGGATTGGATACAATTCCTAAAAACTTATATAGTCCTCGAAAAACTTAGAATAGTTATTAAAGATGTTTAATCGATATTAAAAAATGATTTTCTCAAGAGAATTTTCATTATTTTCATTAAAAATACATATTGGAATCATACATTGGATAATTGTAAACAAATATCTCAAGGTTCCCCTTAATGAAGTCTTGTTACTTTGAGTTCATTTTCATAAATGAGAAACAACCTATATACAGCCTTTTATATATGTCTTATACATGTAAATGTCTTCTGAAAAATATAAATTTGAATTGTTCTTACAGAGACTTATAGGTGTATGGAGTTTTAAGAATAATTACATGTACCGGGTTAATAAGATACAAATGAAGAGGGAAGTGAAATTGAAGGTCTAATGGAAGGGGAAAGTAGAGGTACAAAAAGTTTAAAGCTATGACACACACAAATTGATCTTGTCATAATTTGACCGTTCTTAAATCTTCAAAATTGAAGATGCTTTCATATTGATACTATTAATCATACCTGTGTAGCTTTGTTGTTCTTGAGGAGAAGACTTTCTCAGTTTTCCCCTATTCAATTGTAAATGTTTTATCTTCTAATGTGGTCCTGCTTTGACCCCACAGGGTCATTTTGGAGGAAATATAAACTATCCTATCTGATGAGGCTTCCTTTTTTCAAATATGACTCATCTTAAATTGACTTTGTTTTTTTTTTTTTTTTTTTTCCTTTCTTTTTTTTTTTTGCTTTTGTTTTTAGCTTTTTTCAGAAGGTTTTTTTAAGGCAGCTTTTCCTTTATACATATCCTGTATACAGATGTTATTTAAACTTTG